>JAXFYN010000471.1:0-213733 GCA_036172215.1 Camellia granthamiana
GGAGAATCCGTATAGGTGTTCGAGTGTTCGAACCCTAATGCGTGAGAAATGGTAAGTAAACGCCGTGTTTACCTATCTGCCACTGTGCGGGAGAATCCGTATAGGTGTTCGAGTGTTCGAACCCTAATGCGTGGGAAATGGTAAATAAACGCCATATTTACATATCTGCCACTGTGCAGGAGAATCCGTATAGGTGTTCGAGTGTTCGAACCCTAATGCATGAGCAATGGTAGGTAACTGCCGTATTTACATATCTGCCACTGTGCAGGAGAATTCGTATAGGTGTTCGAGTCTTCGAACCTAATGCGTGAGAAAGAGTAAGTAAACGCCGTATTTATATATCTGCTAATGTGCAGGAGAATCCGTATAGGTGTTCGAGTGTTCGAACCCTAATGCGTGAGAAATAGTGAGTAAACGCCGTATTTACGTATCTGCCACTGTGCAGGAGAATCCGTATAGGTGTTCGAGTGTTCGAACCCTAATGCGTGAGAAATGGTAAGTAAACGCCGTATCTACATATCTACCGATGTGCCGGAGAATCCGTATAGGTGTTCGAGTGTTCGAACCCTAATGCGTGAGAAATAGTGAGGAAACGCCGTATTTACATATCTGCCACTGTGCAGGAGAATCCGTATAGGTGTTCGAGTGTTCGAACCCTAATGCGTGAGAAATGGTAAGTCAACGCCGTATTTACATATCTGCCACTGTGCAGGAGAATCCGTATAGGTGTTCGAGTGTTCGAACCCTAATGCGTGGGAAATGGTAAGTAAACGCCGTATTTACAAATCTGCCACTGTGCAGGAGAATCCGTATAGGTGTTCGAGTGTTCGAACCCTAATGCGTGGGAAATGGTAGGTAACTGCCATATTTACATATCTGCCACTGTGCAGGAGAATCCGTATAGGTGTTCGAGTGTTCGAACCCTAATGCGTGAGAAATAGTGAGTAAACGCCGTATTTACGTGTCTGCCACTGTGCAGGAGAATCCGTATAGGTGTTCGAGTGTTCGAACCCTAATGCGTGAGAAATGGTAAGTAAACGCCGTATCTACATATCTACCGCTGTGCCGGAGAATCCGTATAGCTGTTCGAGTGTTCGAACCCTAATGCGTGAGAATTTGTGAGTAAACGCCGTATTTACATATCTGCCACTGTGCAGGAGAATCCGTATAGGTGTTCGAGTGTTCGAACCCTATACGTGAGAAATGGTAGGTCAACGCCGTATTTACATATCTGCCACTGTGCAGGAGAATCCGTATAGGTGTTCGAGTGTTCGAACCCTAATGCGTGGGAAATGGTAGGTAACTGCCGTATTTACATATCTGCCACTGTGCAGGAGAATCCGTATAGGTGTTCGAGTGTTCGAACCCTAATGCGTGAGAAATAGTGAGTAAACGCCGTATTTACGTATCTGCCACTGTGCAGGAGAATCCGTATAGGTGTTCGAGTGTTCGAACCCTAATGCGTGAGAAATAGTGAGTAAACGCCGTATTTACGTAGCTGCCACTGTGCAGGAGAATCCGTATAGGTGTTCGAGTGTTCGAACCCTAATGCGTGAGAAATGGTAAGTAAACGCCGTATCTACATATCTACCGCTGTGCGGGAGAATCCGTATAGGTGTTCGAGTGTTCGAACCCTAATGCGTGAGAAATAGTGAGTAAACGCCGTATTTACATATCTGCCACTGTGCAGGAGAATCCGTATAGGTGTTCGAGTGTTCGAACCCTAATGCGTGAGAAATGGTAAGTAAACGCCGTGTTTACATATCTGCCACTGTGCGGGAGAATCCGTATAGGTGTTCGAGTGTTCGAACCCTAATGCGTGGGAAATGGTAAATAAACGCCATATTTACATATCTGCCACTGTGCAGGAGAATCCGTATAGGTGTTCGAGTGTTCGAACCCTAATGCATGAGCAATGGTAGGTAACTGCCGTATTTACATATCTGCCACTGTGCAGGAGAATTCGTATAGGTGTTCGAGTCTTCGAACCCTAATGCGTGAGAAAGAGTAAGTGAACGCCGTATTTATATATCTGCTAATGTGCAGGAGAATCCGTATAGGTGTTCGAGTGTTCGAACCCTAATGCGTGAGAAATAGTGAGTAAACGCCGTATTTACGTATCTGCCACTGTGCAGTAGAATCCGTATAGGTGTTCGAGTGTTCGAACCCTAATGCGTGGGAAATGGTAAGTAAACGCCGTATCTACATATCTACCGATGTGCCGGAGAATCCGTATAGGTGTTCGAGTGTTCGAACCCTAATGCGTGAGAAATAGTGAGGAAACGCCGTATTTACATATCTGCCACTGTGCAGGAGAATCCGTATAGGTGTTCGAGTGTTCGAACCCTAATGCGTGAGAAATGGTAAGTCAACGCCGTATTTACATATCTGCCACTGTGCAGGAGAATCCGTATAGGTGTTCGAGTGTTCGAACCCTAATGCGTGGGAAATGGTAAGTAAACGCCGTATTTACAAATCTGCCACTGTGCAGGAGAATCCGTATAGGGTGTTCGAGTGTTCGAACCCTAATGCGTGGGAAATGGTAGGTAACTGCCATATTTACATATCTGCCACTGTGCAGGAGAATCCGTATAGGTGTTCGAGTGTTCGAACCCTAATGCGTGAGAAATAGTGAGTAAACGCCGTATTTACGTGTCTGCCACTGTGCAGGAGAATCCGTATAGGTGTTCGAGTGTTCGAACCCTAATGCGTGGGAAATGGTAAGTAAACGCCGTATTTACAAATCTGCCACTGTGCAGGAGAATCCGTATAGGTGTTCGAGTGTTCGAACCCTAATGCGTGGGAAATGGTAGGTAACTGCCATATTTACATATCTGCCACTGTGCAGGAGAATCCGTATAGGTGTTCGAGTGTTCGAACCCTAATGCGTGAGAAATAGTGAGTAAACGCCGTATTTACGTGTCTGCCACTGTGCAGGAGAATCCGTATAGGTGTTCGAGTGTTCGAACCCTAATGCGTGAGAAATGGTAAGTAAACGTCGTATCTACATATCTACCGCTGTGCCGGAGAATCCGTATAGCTGTTCGAGTGTTCGAACCCTAATGCGTGAGAATTAGTGAGTAAACGCCGTATTTACATATCTGCCACTGTGCAGGAGAATCCGTATAGGTGTTCGAGTGTTCGAACCCTAATACGTGAGAAATGGTAGGTCAACGCCGTATTTACATATCTGCCACTGTGCAGGAGAATCCGTATAGGTGTTCGAGTGTTCGAACCCTAATGCGTGGGAAATGGTAGGTAACTGCCGTATTTACATATCTGCCACTGTGCAGGAGAATCCGTATAGGTGTTCGAGTGTTCGAACCCTAATGCGTGAGAAATAGTGAGTAAACGCCGTATTTACGTATCTGCCACTGTGCAGGAGAATCCGTATAGGTGTTCGAGTGTTCGAACCCTAATGCGTGAGAAATAGTGAGTAAACGCCGTATTTACGTAGCTGCCACTGTGCAGGAGAATCCGTATAGGTGTTCGAGTGTTCGAACCCTAATGCGTGAGAAATGGTAAGTAAACGCCGTATCTACATATCTACCGCTGTGCGGGAGAATCCGTATAGGTGTTCGAGTGTTCGAACCCTAATGCGTGAGAAATAGTGAGTAAACGCCGTATTTACATATCTGCCACGGTGTAGGAGAATCCGTATAGGTGTTCGAGTGTTCGAACCCTAATGTGTGAGAAATGGTAAGTGAACGCCGTATTTACATATCTGCCACTGTGCAGGAGAATCCGTATAGGTGTTCGAGTGTTCGAACCCTAATACGTGAGAAATGGTAGGTCAACGCCGTATTTACATATCTGCCACTGTGCAGGAGAATCCGTATAGGGGTTCGAGTGTTCGAACCCTAATGCATGAGCAATGGTAGGTAACTGCCGTATTTACATATCTGCCACTGTGCAGGAGAATTCGTATAGGTGTTCGAGTCTTCGAACCCTAATGCGTGAGAAATGGTCCGTAAACGCCGTATTTACATATCTGCCACTGTGCAGGACAATCCGTATAGGTGTTCGAGTGTTCGAACCCTAATGCGTGAGAAATGGTCCGTAAACGCCGTATTTACGTATCTGCCACTGTGCAGGAGAATCCGTATAGGTGTTCGAGTGTTCGAACACTAATACGTGAGAAATGGTAGGTGAACGCCGTATTTACATATCTGCCACTGCGCAGGAGAATCCGTATAGGTGTTCGAGTGTTCGAACCCTAATGCGTGAGAAATAGTGAGTAAACGCCGTATTTACGTATCTGCCACTGTTGTGCAGGAGAATCCGTATAGGTGTTCGAGTGTTCGAACCCTAATGCATGAGAAATGGTAAGTAAACGCCGTATCTACATATCTACCGCTGTGCCGGAGAATCCGTATAGCTGTTCGAGTGTTCGAACCCTAATGCGTGAGAAATAGTGAGTAAACGCCGTATTTACATATCTGCCACTGTGCAGGAGAATCCGTATAGGTGTTCGAGTGTTCGAACCCTAATACGTAAGAAATGGTAGGTCAACGCCGTATTTACATATCTGCCACTGTGCAGGAGAATCCGTATAGGTGTTCGAGTGTTCGAACCCTAATGCGTGGGAAATGGTAGGTAACTGCCGTATTTACATATCTGCCGCTGTGCAGGAGAATCCGTATAGGTGTTCGAGTGTTCCAACCCTAATGCGTGAGAAATAGTGAGTAAACGCCGTATTTACATATCTGCCACTGTGCAGGAGAATCCGTATAGGTGTTCAAGTGTTCGAACCCTAATGCATGAGAAATGGTAAGTAAACGCCGTATTTACATATCTGCCACTGTGCGGGAGAATCCGTATAGGTGTTCGAGTGTTCGAACCCTAATGCGTGAGAAATAGTGAGTAAACGCCGTATTTACATATCTGTCACTGTGCAGGAGAATCCGTATAGGTGTTCGAGTGTTCGAACCCTAATGCGTGTGAAATGGTAAGTAAACGCCGTGTTTACATATCTGCCACTGTGCGGGAGAATCCGTATAGGTGTTCGAGTGTTCGAACCCTAATGCGTGGGAAATGGTAAGTAAACGCCATATTTACATATCTGCCACTGTGCAGGAGAATCCGTATAGGTGTTCGAGTGTTCGAACCCTAATGCATGAGCAATGGTAGGTAACTGCCGTATTTACATATCTGCCACTGAGCAGGAGAATTCGTATAGGTGTTCGAGTCTTCGAACCCTAATGCGTGAGAAATGGTCCGTAAACGCCGTATTTACATATCTGCCACTGTGCAGGACAATCCGTATAGGTGTTCGAGTGTTCGAACCCTAATGCGTGAGAAATGGTCCGTAAACGCCGTATTTACATATCTGCCACTGTGCAGGAGAATCCGTATAGGTGTTCGAGTGTTCGAACACTAATACGTGAGAAATGGTAGGTGAACGCCGTATTTACATATCTGCCACTGCGCAGGAGAATCTGTATAGGTGTTCGAGTGTTCGAACCCTAATGCGTGAGAAATGGTCCGTAAACGCCGTATTTACATATCTGCCACTGTGCAGGACAATCCGTATAGGTGTTCGAGTGTTCGAACCCTAATGGGTGGGAAATGTTAGGTAACTGCCGTATTTACATATCTGCTAATGTGCAGGAGAATCCGTATAGGTGTTCGAGTGTTCGAACCCTAATGCGTGAGAAATAGTGAGTAAATGCCGTATTTACGTATCTGCCACTGTGCAGGAGAATCCGTATAGGTGTTCGAGTGTTCGAACCCTAATGCGTGAGAAATGATAAGTAAACGCCGTATCTACATATCTACCGCTGTGCTGGAGAATCCGTATAGGTGTTCGAGCTTTCGAACCCTAATGCGTGAGAAATAGTGAGTAAACGCCGTATTTACATATCTGCCACTGTGCAGGAGAATCCGTATAGGTGTTCGAGTGTTCGAACCCTAATGCGTGAGAAATGGTAAGTCAACGCCGTATTTACATATCTGCCACTGTGCAGGAGAATCCGTATAGGTGTTCGACTGTTCGAACCCTAATGCGTGGGAAATGGTAAGTAAACGCCGTATTTACATATCTGCCACTGTGCAGGAGAATCCGTATAGGTGTTCGAGTGTTCGAACCCTAATGCGTGGGAAATGGTAGGTAACTGCCGTATTTACATATCTGCCACTGTGCAGGAGAATCCGTATAGTTGTTCGAGTGTTCGAACCCTAAAGCGTGAGAAATAGTGAGTAAACGCCGTATTTACGTATTTGCCACTGTGCAGGAGATTCCGTATAGGTGTTCGAGTGTTCGAACCCTAATGCGTGAGAAATGGTAAGTAAACGCCGTATCTACATATCTACCGCTGTGCCGGAGAATCCGTATAGCTGTTCGAGTGTTCGAACCCAAATGCGTGAGAAATAGTGAGTAAACGCCGTATTTACATATCTGCCACTGTGCAGGAGAATCCGTATAGGTGTTCGAGTGTTCGAACCCTAATGCGTGAGAAATGGTAAGTAAACGCCGTGTTTACATATCTGCCACTGTGCGGGAGAATCCGTATAGGTGTTCGAGTGTTCGAACCCTAATGCGTGGGAAATGGTAAGTAAACGCCATATTTACATATCTGCCACTGTGCAGGAGAATCCGTATAGGTGTTGGAGTGTTCGAACCCTAATGCATGAGCAATGGTAGGTAACTGCCGTATTTACATATCTGCCACTGTGCAGGAGAATTCGTATAGGTGTTCGAGTCTTCGAACCCTAATGCGTGAGAAAGAGTAAGTAAACGCCGTATTTACATATCTGCCACTGTGCAGGAGAATCCGTATAGGTGTTCGAGTGTTCGAACACTAATACGTGAGAAATGGTACGTGAACGCCGTATTTACATATCTGCCACTGCGCAGGAGAATCTGTATAGGTGTTCGAGTGTTCGAACCGTAATGCGTGAGAAATGGTCGGTAAACGCCGTATTTACATATCTGCCACTGTGCAGGACAATCCGTATAGGTGTTCGAGTGTTCGAACCCTAATGGGTGGGAAATGGTAGGTAACTGCCCGTATTTACATATCTGCTAATGTGCAGGAGAATCCGTATAGGTGTTCGAGTGTTCGAACCCTAATGCGTGAGAACTAGTGAGTAAATGCCGTATTTACGTATCTGCCATTGTGCAGGAGAATCCGTATAGGTGTTCGAGTCTTCGAACCCTAATGCGTGAGAAATGGTAAGTAAACGCCGTATCTACATATCTACCGCTGTGCCGGAGAATCCGTATAGGTGTTCGAGCTTTCGAACCCTAATGCGTGAGAAATAGTGAGTAAACGCCGTATTTACATATCTGCCACTGTGCAGGAGAATCCGTATAGGTGTTCGACTGTTCGAACCCTAATGCGTGAGAAATGGTAAGTCAACGCCGTATTTACATATCTGCCACTGTTCAGGAGAATCCGTATAGGTGTTCGAGTGTTCGAACCCTAATGCGTGGGAAATGGTAAGTAAACGCCGTATTTACATATCTGCCACTGTGCAGGAGAATCCGTATAGGTGTTCGAGTGTTCGAACCCTAATGCGTGGGAAATGGTAGGTAACTGCCGTATTTACATATCTGCCACTGTGCAGAAGAATCCGTATAGGTGTTCGAGTGTTCGAACCCTAAAGCGTGAGAAATAGTGAGTAAACGCCGTATTTACGTATCTGCCACTGTGCAGGAGAATCCGTATAGGTGTTCGAGTGTTCGAACCCTAATGCGTGAGAAATGATAAGTAAACGCCGTATCTACATATCTACCGCTGTGCCGGAGAATCCGTATAGGTGTTCGAGCTTTCGAACCCTAATGCGTGAGAAATAGTGAGTAAACGCCGTATTTACATATCTGCCACTGTGCAGGAGAATCCGTATAGGTGTTCGAGTGTTCGAACCCTAATGCGTGAGAAATGGTAAGTCAACGCCGTATTTACATATCTGCCACTGTGCAGGAGAATCCGTATAGGTGTTCGAGTGTTCGAACCCTAATGCGTGGGAAATGGTAAGTAAACGCCGTATTTACATATCTGCCACTGTGCAGGAGAATCCGTATAGGTGTTCGAGTGTTCGAACCCTAATGCGTGGGAAATGGTAGGTAACTGCCGTATTTACATATCTGCCACTGTGCAGAAGAATCCGTATAGGTGTTCGAGTGTTCGAACCCTAAAGCGTGAGAAATAGTGAGTAAACGCCGTATTTACGTATCTGCCACAGTGCAGGAGAATCCGTATAGGTGTTCGAGTGTTCGAACCCTAATGCGTGAGAAATAGTAAGTAAACGCCGTATCTACATATCTACCGCTGTGCCGGAGAATCCGTATAGCTGTTCGAGTGTTCGAACCCTAATGCGTAAGAAATAGTGAGTAAACGCCGTATTTACATATCTGCCACTGTGCAGGAGAATCCGTATAGGTGTTCGAGTGTTCGAACCCTAATGCGTGAGAAATGGTAAGTCAACGCCGAATTTACATATCTGCCACTGTGCAGGAGAATCCGTATAGGTGTTCGAGTGTTCGAACCCTAATGCGTGAGAAATGGTAAGTCAACGCCGTATTTACATATCTGCCACTGTGCAGGAGAATCCGTATAGGTGTTCGAGTGTTCGAACCCTAATGCGTGGCAAACGGTAAGTAAACGCCGTATTTACATATCTGCCACTGTGCAGGAGAATCCGTATAGGTGTTCGAGTGTTCGAACCCTAATGCGTGAGAAATGGTAAGTAAACGCCGTGTTTACATATCTGCCACTGTGCAGGAGAATCCGTATAGGTGTTCGAGTGTTCGAACCCTAATGCGTGGGAAATGGTAAGTAAACGCCATATTTACATATCTGCCACTGTGCAGGAGAATCCGTATAGGTGTTGGAGTGTTCGAACCCTAATGCATGAGCAATGGTAGGTAACTGCCGTATTTACATATCTGCCACTGTGCAGGAGAATTCGTATAGGTGTTCGAGTCTTCGAACCCTAATGCGTGAGAAAGAGTAAGTAAACGCCGTATTTACATATCTGCCACTGTGCAGGAGAATCCGTACAGGTGTTCGAGTGTTCGAACACTAATACGTGAGAAATGGTACGTGAACGCCGTATTTACATATCTGCCACTGCGCAGGAGGAATCTGTATAGGTGTTCGAGTGTTCGAACCCCAATGCGTGAGAAATGGTCGGTAAACGCCGTATTTACATATCTGCCACTGTGCAGGACAATCCGTATAGGTGTTCGAGTGTTCGAACCCTAATGGGTGGGAAATGGTAGGTAACTGCCGTATTTACATATCTGCTAATGTGCAGGAGAATCCGTATAGGTGTTCGAGTGTTCGAACCCTAATGCGTGAGAACTAGTGAGTAAATGCCGTATTTACGTATCTGCCATTGTGCAGGAGAATCCGTATAGGTGTTCGAGTCTTCGAACCCTAATGCGTGAGAAATGGTAAGTAAACGCCGTATCTACATATCTACCGCTGTGCCGGAGAATCCGTATAGGTGTTCGAGCTTTCGAACCCTAATGCGTGAGAAATAGTGAGTAAACGCCGTATTTACATATCTGCCACTGTGCAGGAGAATCCGTATAGGTGTTCGAGTGTTCGAACCCCAATGCGTGAGAAATGGTAAGTCAACGCCGTATTTACATATCTGCCACTGTGCAGGAGAATCCGTATAGGTGTTCGAGTGTTCGAACCCTAATGCTGTTGAAATGGTAAGTCAACGCCGTATTTACATATCTGCCACTCTGCAGGAGAATCCGTATAGGTGTTCGAGTGTTCGAACCCTAATGCGTGGGAAATGGTAAGTAAACGCCGTATTTACATATCTGCCACTGTGCAGGAGAATCCGTATAGGTGTTCGAGTGTTCGAACCCTAATGCGTGGGAAATGGTAGGTAACTGCCGTATTTACATATCTGCCACTGTGCAGAAGAATCCGTATAGGTGTTCGAGTGTTCGAACCCTAAAGCGTGAGAAATAGTGAGTAAACGCCGTATTTACGTATCTGCCACTGTGCAGGAGAATCCGTATAGGTGTTCGAGTGTTCGAACCCTAATGCGTGAGAAATGGTAAGTAAACGCCGTATCTACATATCTACCGCTGTGCCGGAGAATCCGTATAGCTGTTCGAGTGTTCGAACCCTAATGCGTAAGAAATAGTGAGTAAACGCCGTATTTACATATCTGCCACTGTGCAGGAGAATCCGTATAGGTGTTCGAGTGTTCGAACCCTAATGCGTGAGAAATGGTAAGTCAACGCCGTATTTACATATCTGCCACTGTGCAGGAGAATCCGTATAGGTGTTCGAGTGTTCGAACCCTAATGCGTGAGAAATGGTAAGTCAACGCCGTATTTACATATCTGCCACTGTGCAGGAGAATCCGTATAGGTGTTCGAGTGTTCGAACCCTAATGCGTGGCAAACGGTAAGTAAACGCCGTATTTACATATCTGCCACTGTGCAGGAGAATCCGTATAGGTGTTCGAGTGTTCGAACCCTAATGCGTGAGAAATGGTAAGTAAACGCCGTGTTTACATATCTGCCACTGTGCGGGAGAATCCGTATAGGTGTTCGAGGGTTCGAACCCTAATGCGTGGGAAATGGTAAGTAAACGCCATATTTACATATCTGCCACTGTGCAGGAGAATCCGTATAGGTGTTGGAGTGTTCGAACCCTAATGCATGAGCAATGGTAGGTAACTGCCGTATTTACATATCTGCCACTGTGCAGGAGAATTCGATAGGTGTTCGAGTCTTCGAACCCTAATGCGTGAGAAAGAGTAAGTAAACGCCGTATTTACATATCTGCCACTGTGCAGGAGAATCCGTATAGGTGTTCGAGTGTTCGAACACTAATACGTGAGAAATGGTACGTGAACGCCGTATTTACATATCTGCCACTGCGCTGGAGAATCTGTATAGGTGTTCGAGTGTTCGAACCCTAATGCGTGAGAAATGGTCGGTAAACGCCGTATTTACATATCTGCCACTGTGCAGGACAATCCGTATAGGTGTTCGAGTGTTCGAACCCTAATGGGTGGGAAATGGTAGGTAACTGCCGTATTTACATATCTGGTAATGTGCAGGAGAATCCGTATAGGTGTTCGAGTGTTCGAACCCTAATGCGTGAGAACTAGTGAGTAAATGCCGTATTTACGTATCTGCCATTGTGCAGGAGAATCCGTATAGGTGTTCGAGTCTTCGAACCCTAATGCGTGAGAAATGGTAAGTAAACGCCGTATCTACATATCTACCGCTGTGCCGGAGAATCCGTATAGGTGTTCGAGCTTTCGAACCCTAATGCGTGAGAAATAGTGAGTAAACGCCGTATTTGCATATCTGCCACTGTGCAGGAGAATCCGTATAGGGGTTCGAGTGTTCGAACCCTAATGCGTGAGAAATTGTAAGTCAACGCCGTATTTACATATCTGCCACTGTGCAGGAGAATCCGTATAGGTGTTCGAGTGTTCGAACCCTAATGCGTGGGAAATGGTAAGTAAACGCCGTATTTACATATCTGCCACTGTGCAGGAGAATCCGTATAGGTGTTCGAGTGTTCGAACCCTAATGCGTGGGAAATGGTAGGTAACTGCCGTATTACATATCTGCCACTGTGCAGAAGAATCCGTATAGGTGTTCGAGTGTTCGAACCCTAAAGCGTGAGAAATAGTGAGTAAACGCCGTATTTACGTATCGACCACTGTGCAGGAGAATCCGTATAGGTGTTCGAGTGTTCGAACCCTAATGCGTGAGAAATGGTAAGTAAACGCCGTATCTACATATCTACCGCTGTGCCGGAGAATCCGTATAGCTGTTCGAGTGTTCGAACCCTAATGCGTAAGAAATCGTGAGTAAACGCCGTATTTACATATCTGCCACTGTGCAGGAGAATCCGTATAGGTGTTCGAGTGTTCGAACCCTAATGCGTGAGAAATGGTAAGTCAACGCCGTATTTACATATCTGCCACTGTGCAGGAGAATCCGTATAGGTGTTCGAGTGTTCGAACCCTAATGCGTGAGAAATGGTAAGTCAACGCCGTATTTACATATCTGCCACTGTGCAGGAGAATCCGTATAGGTGTTCGAGTGTTCGAACCCTAATGCGTGGCAAACGGTAAGTAAACGCCGTATTTACATATCTGCCACTGTGCAGGAGAATCCGTATAGGTGTTCGAGTGTTCGAACCCTAATGCGTGAGAAATGGTAAGTAAACGCCGTGTTTACATATCTGCCACTGTGCGGGAGAATCCGTATAGGTGTTCGAGGGTTCGAACCCTAATGCGTGGGAAATGGTAAGTAAACGCCATATTTACATATCTGCCACTGTGCAGGAGAATCCGTATAGGTGTTGGAGTGTTCGAACCCTAATGCATGAGCAATGGTAGGTAACTGCCGTATTTACATATCTGCCACTGTGCAGGAGAATTCGTATAGGTGTTCGAGTCTTCGAACCCTAATGCGTGAGAAAGAGTAAGTAAACGCCGTATTTACATATCTGCCACTGTGCAGGAGAATCCGTATAGGTGTTCGAGTGTTCGAACACTAATACGTGAGAAATGGTACGTGAACGCCGTATTTACATATCTGCCACTGCGCTGGAGAATCTGTATAGGTGTTCGAGTGTTCGAACCCTAATGCGTGAGAAATGGTCGGTAAACGCTGTATTTACATATCTGCCACTGTGCAGGACAATCCGTATAGGTGTTCGAGTGTTCGAACCCTAATGGGTGGGAAATGGTAGGTAACTGCCGTATTTACATATCTGGTAATGTGCAGGAGAATCCGTATAGGTGTTCGAGTGTTCGAACCCTAATGCGTGAGAACTAGTGAGTAAATGCCGTATTTACGTATCTGCCATTGTGCAGGAGAATCCGTATAGGTGTTCGAGTCTTCGAACCCTAATGCGTGAGAAATGGTAAGTAAACGCCGTATCTACATATCTACCGCTGTGCCGGAGAATCCGTATAGGTGTTCGAGCTTTCGAACCCTAATGCGTGAGAAATAGTGAGTAAACGCCGTATTTGCATATCTGCCACTGTGCAGGAGAATCCGTATAGGGGTTCGAGTGTTCGAACCCTAATGCGTGAGAAATTGTAAGTCAACGCCGTATTTACATATCTGCCACTGTGCAGGAGAATCCGTATAGGTGTTCGAGTGTTCGAACCCTAATGCGTGGGAAATGGTAAGTAAACGCCGTATTTACATATCTGCCACTGTGCAGGAGAATCCGTATAGGTGTTCGAGTGTTCGAACCCTAATGCGTGGGAAATGGTAGGTAACTGCCGTATTTACATATCTGCCACTGTGCAGAAGAATCCGTATAGGTGTTCGAGTGTTCGAACCCTAAAGCGTGAGAAATAGTGAGTAAACGCCGTATTTACGTATCTGCCACTGTGCAAGAGAATCCGTATAGGTGTTCGAGTGTTCGAACCCTAATGCGTGAGAAATGGTAAGTAAACGCCGTATCTACATATCTACCGCTGTGCCGGAGAATCCGTATAGCTGTTCGAGTGTTCGAACCCTAATGCGTAAGAAATAGTGAGTAAACGCCGTATTTACATATCTGCCACTGTGCAGGAGAATCCGTATAGGTGTTCGAGTGTTCGAACCCTAATGCGTGAGAAATGGTAAGTCAACGCCGTATTTACATATCTGCCACTGTGCAGGAGAATCCGTATAGGTGTTCGAGTGTTCGAACCCTAATGCGTGGGAAACGGTAAGTAAACGCCGTATTTACATATCTGCCACTGTGCAGGAGAATCCGTATCGGTGTTCGAGTGTTCGAACCCTAATGCATGAGAAATGGTAGGTAACTGCCGTATTTACATATCTACCACTGTGCATGAGAATCCGTATAGGTGTTCGAGTGTTCGAACCCTAATGCGTGAGAAATAGTAAGTAAACGCCGTATTTACATATCTGCCACTGTGCAGGAGAATCCGTATAGGTGTTCGAGTGTTCGAACCCTAATGCGTGAGAAACGGTAAGTAAACGCCGTATTTACATATCTGCCGCTATGCAGGAGAATCCGTATAGGTGTTCGAGTGTTCGAACCCTAATGCGTGAGAAATAGTGAGTAAACGCCGTATTTACATATCTGCCACTGTGCAGGAGAATCCGTATAGGTGTTCGAGTGTTCGAACCCTAATGCGTGGGAAATGGTAAGTAAACGCCGTATTTACATATCTGCCACTGTGCAGGAGAATCCGTATAGGTGTTCGAGTGTTCGAACCCTAATGCGTGGGAAATGGTAGGTAACTGCCGTATTTACATATCTGCCACTGTGCAGAAGAATCCGTATAGGTGTTCGAGTGTTCGAACCCTAAAGCGTGAGAAATAGTGAGTAAACGCCGTATTTACGTATCTGCCACTGTGCAGGAGAATCCGTATAGGTGTTCGAGTGTTCGAACCCTAATGCGTGAGAAATGGTAAGTAAACGCCGTATCTACATATCTACCGCTGTGCCGGAGAATCCGTATAGCTGTTCGAGTGTTCGAACCCTAATGCGTAAGAAATAGTGAGTAAACGCCGTATTTACATATCTGCCACTGTGCAGGAGAATCCGTATAGGTGTTCGAGTGTTCGAACCCTAATGCGTGAGAAATGATAAGTCAACGCCGTATTTACGTATCTGCCACTGTGCAGGAGAATCCGTATAGGTGTTCGAGTGTTCGAACCCTAATGCGTGGGAAACGGTAAGTAAACGCCGTATTTACATATCTGCCACTGTGCAGGAGAATCCGTATCGGTGTTCGAGTGTTCGAACCCTAATGCATGAGAAATGGTAGGTAACTGCCGTATTTACATATCTACCACTGTGCATGAGAATCCGTATAGGTGTTCGAGTGTTCGAACCCTAATGCGTGAGAAATAGTAAGTAAACGCCGTATTTACATATCTGCCACTGTGCAGGAGAATCCGTATAGGTGTTCGAGTGTTCGAACCCTAATGCGTGAGAAACGGTAAGTAAACGCCGTATTTTCATATCTGCCGCTATGCAGGAGAATCCGTATAGGTGTTCGAGTGTTCGAACCCTAATGCGTGAGAAATAGTGAGTAAACGCCGTATTTACATATCTGCCACTGTGCAGGAGAATCCGTATAGGTGTTCGAGTGTTCGAACCCTAATGCATGAGAAATGGTAAGTAAAAGCCGTATTTACATATCTGCCACTGTGCGGGAGAATCCGTATAGGTGTTCGAGTGTTCGAACCCTAATGCGTGAGAAATAGTTGTAAACGCCGTATTTACATATCTGCCACTGTGCAGGAGAATCCGTATAGGTGTTCCAGTGTTCGAACCCTAGTGCGTGAGAAATGGTAAGTAAACGCCGTGTTTACATATCTGCCACTGTGCGGGAGAATCCGTATAGGTGTTCGAGTGTTCGAACCCTAATGCGTGGGAAATGGTAAGTAAACGCCGTATTTACATATCTGCCACTGTGCAGGAGAATCCGTATAGGTGTTCGAGTGTTCGAACCCTAATGCATGAGCAATGGTAGGTAACTGCCGTATTTACATATCTGCCACTGTGCAGGAGAATTCGTAAAGGTGTTCGAGTCTTCGAACCCTAATGCGTGAGAAAGAGTAAGTAAACGCCGTATTTACATATCTGCCACTGTGCAGGGGAATCCGTATAGGTGTTCGAGTGTTCGAACCCTAATACGTGAGAAATGGTAGGTTAACGCCGTATTTACATATCTGCCACTCCGCAGGATAATCTGCATAGGTGTTCGAGTGTTCGAACCCTAATGCGTGAGAAATGGTCGGTAAACGCCGTATTTACATATCTGCCACTGTGCAGGACAATCCCTATAGGTGTTCGAGTGTTCGAACCCTAATGCGTGAGAAATGGTAAGTAAACGCCGTATTTACATATCTGCCACTGTGCAGGAGAATCCGTATAGGTGCTCGAGTGTTCGAACCCTAATACGTGAGAAATGGCAGGTAAACGTCGTATTTACATATCTGCCACTGTGCAGGAGAATCCGTATAGGTGCTCGAGTGTTCGAACCCTAATGCGTGAGAAACGGTAAGTCAACAC
The DNA here is from genome assembly GCA_036172215.1 of Camellia granthamiana. Taxonomy (NCBI): domain Eukaryota; kingdom Viridiplantae; phylum Streptophyta; class Magnoliopsida; order Ericales; family Theaceae; genus Camellia; species Camellia granthamiana. The sequence continues at coordinate 15,996 of JAXFYN010000471.1, forward strand.
CGTATTTACATATCTGCCACTGTGCAGGAGAATCCGTATAGGTGTTCGAGTGTTCGAACCCTAATGCGTGGGAAACGGTAAGTAAACGCCGTATTTACATATCTGCCACTGTGCAGGAGAATCCGTATCGGTGTTCGAGTGTTCGAACCCTAATGCATGAGAAATGGCAGGTAACTGCCGTATTTACATATCTACCACTGTGCATGAGAATCCGTATAGGTGTTCGAGTGTTCGAACCCTAATGCGTGAGAAATAGTAAGTAAACGCCGTATTTACATATCTGCCACTGTGCAGGAGAATCCGTATAGGTGTTCGAGTGTTCGAACCCTAATGCGTGAGAAACGGTAAGTAAACGCCGTATTTACATATCTGCCGCTATGCAGGAGAATCCATATAGGTGTTCGAGTGTTCGAACCCTAATGCGTGAGAAATAGTGAGTAAACGCCGTATTTACATATCTGCCACTGTGCAGGAGAATCCGTATAGGTGTTCGAGTGTTCGAACCCTAATGCATGAGAAATGGTAAGTAAACGCCGTATTTACATATCTGCCACTGTGCGGGAGAATCCGTATAGGTGTTCGAGTGTTCGAACCCTAATGCGTGAGAAATAGTTGTAAACGCCGTATTTACATATCTGCCACTGTGCAGGAGAATCCGTATAGGTGTTCGAGTGTTCGAACCCTAATGCGTGAGAAATGGTAAGTAAACGCCGTGTTTACATATCTGCCACTGTGCGGGAGAATCCGTATAGGTGTTCGAGTGTTCGAACCCTAATGCGTGGGAAATGGTAAGTAAACGCCGTATTTACATATCTGCCACTGTGCAGGAGAATCCGTATAGGTGTTCGAGTGTTCGAACCCTAATGCATGAGCAATGGTAGGTAACTGCCGTATTTACATATCTGCCACTGTGCAGGAGAATTCGTAAAGGTGTTCGAGTCTTCGAACCCTAATGCGTGAGAAAGAGTAAGTAAACGCCGTATTTACATATCTGCCACTGTGCAGGGGAATCCGTATAGGTGTTCGAGTGCTCGAACCCTAATACGTGAGAAATGGTAGGTAAACGCCGTATTTACATATCTGCCACTCCGCAGGATAATCTGTATAGGTGTTCGAGTGTTCGAACCCTAATGCGTGAGAAATGGTCGGTAAACGCCGTATTTACATATCTGCCACTGTGCAGGACAATCCCTATAGGTGTTCGAGTGTTCGAACCCTAATGCATGAGAAATGGTAGGTAACTGCCGTATTTACATATCTACCACTGTGCATGAGAATCCGTATAGGTGTTCGAGTGTTCGAACCCTAATGCGTGAGAAATAGTAAGTAAACGCCGTATTTACATATCTGCCACTGTGCAGGAGAATCCGTATAGGTGTTCGAGTGTTCGAACCCTAATGCGTGAGAAACGGTAAGTAAACGCCGTATTTACATATCTGCCGCTATGCAGGAGAATCCATATAGGTGTTCGAGTGTTCGAACCCTAATGCGTGAGAAATAGTGAGTAAACGCCGTATTTACATATCTGCCACTGTGCAGGAGAATCCGTATAGGTGTTCGAGTGTTCGAACCCTAATGCATGAGAAATGGTAAGTAAACGCCGTATTTACATATCTGCCACTGTGCGGGAGAATCCGTATAGGTGTTCGAGTGTTCGAACCCTAATGCGTGAGAAATAGTTGTAAACGCCGTATTTACATATCTGCCACTGTGCAGGAGAATCCGTATAGGTGTTCGAGTGTTCGAACCCTAATGCGTGAGAAATGGTAAGTAAACGCCGTGTTTACATATCTGCCACTGTGCGGGAGAATCCGTATAGGTGTTCGAGTGTTCGAACCCTAATGCGTGGGAAATGGTAAGTAAACGCCGTATTTACATATCTGCCACTGTGCAGGAGAATCCGTATAGGTGTTCGAGTGTTCGAACCCTAATGCATGAGCAATGGTAGGTAACTGCCGTATTTACATATCTGCCACTGTGCAGGAGAATTCGTAAAGGTGTTCGAGTCTTCGAACCCTAATGCGTGAGAAAGAGTAAGTAAACGCCGTATTTACATATCTGCCACTGTGCAGGGGAATCCGTATAGGTGTTCGAGTGCTCGAACCCTAATACGTGAGAAATGGTAGGTAAACGCCGTATTTACATATCTGCCACTGTGCAGGAGAATCCGTATCGGTGTTCGAGTGTTCGAACCCTAATGCATGAGAAATGGTAGGTAACTGCCGTATTTACATATCTACCACTGTGCATGAGAATCCGTATAGGTGTTCGAGTGTTCGAACCCTAATGCGTGAGAAATAGTAAGTAAACGCCGTATTTACATATCTGCCACTGTGCAGGAGAATCCGTATAGGTGTTCGAGTGTTCGAACCCTAATGCGTGAGAAACGGTAAGTAAACGCCGTATTTACATATCTGCCGCTATGCAGGAGAATCCATATAGGTGTTCGAGTGTTCGAACCCTAATGCGTGAGAAATAGTGAGTAAACGCCGTATTTACATATCTGCCACTGTGCAGGAGAATCCGTATAGGTGTTCGAGTGTTCGAACCCTAATGCATGAGAAATGGTAAGTAAACGCCGTATTTACATATCTGCCACTGTGCGGGAGAATCCGTATAGGTGTTCGAGTGTTCGAACCCTAATGCGTGAGAAATAGTTGTAAACGCCGTATTTACATATCTGCCACTGTGCAGGAGAATCCGTATAGGTGTTCGAGTGTTCGAACCCTAATGCGTGAGAAATGGTAAGTAAACGCCGTGTTTACATATCTGCCACTGTGCGGGAGAATCCGTATAGGTGTTCGAGTGTTCGAACCCTAATGCGTGGGAAATGGTAAGTAAACGCCGTATTTACATATCTGCCACTGTGCAGGAGAATCCGTATAGGTGTTCGAGTGTTCGAACCCTAATGCATGAGCAATGGTAGGTAACTGCCGTATTTACATATCTGCCACTGTGCAGGAGAATTCGTAAAGGTGTTCGAGTCTTCGAACCCTAATGCGTGAGAAAGAGTAAGTAAACGCCGTATTTACATATCTGCCACTGTGCAGGGGAATCCGTATAGGTGTTCGAGTGCTCGAACCCTAATACGTGAGAAATGGTAGGTAAACGCCGTATTTACATATCTGCCACTCCGCAGGATAATCTGTATAGGTGTTCGAGTGTTCGAACCCTAATGCGTGAGAAATGGTCGGTAAACGCCGTATTTACATATCTGCCACTGTGCAGGACAATCCCTATAGGTGTTCGAGTGTTCGAACCCTAATGCGTGAGAAATAGTAAGTAAACGCCGTATTTACATATCTGCCACTGTGCAGGAGAATCCGTATAGGTGTTCGAGTATTCGAACCCTAATGCGTGAGAAACGGTAAGTAAACGCCGTATTTACATATCTGCCGCTGTGCAGGAGAATCCGTATAGGTGTTCGAGTGTTCGAACCCTAATGCGTGAGAAATAGTGAGTAAACGCCGTATTTACATATCTGCCACTATGCAGGAGAATCCGTATAGGTGTTCGAGTGTTCGAACCCCAATGCATGAGAAATGGTAAGTAAACGCCGTATTTACATATCTGCCACTGTGCGGGAGAATCCGTATAGGTGTTCGAGTGTTCGAACCCTAATGCGTGAGAAATAGTTGTAAACGCCGTATTTACATATCTGCCACTGTGCTGGAGAATCCGTATAGGTGTTCGAGTGTTCGAACCCTAATGCGTGAGAAATGGTAAGTAAACGCCGTGTTTACATATCTGCCACTGTGCGGGAGAATCCGTATAGGTGTTCGAGTGTTCGAACCCTAATGCGTGGGAAATGGTAAGTAAACGGCGTATTTACATATCTGCCACTGTGCAGGAGAATCCGTATAGGTGTTCGAGTGTTCGAACCCTAATGCATGAGCAATGGTAGGTAACCGCCGTATTTACATATCTGCCACTGTGCAGGAGAATTCGTAAAGGTGTTCGAGTCTTCGAACCCTAATGCGTGAGAAAGAGTAAGTAAACGCCGTATTTACATATCTGCCACTGTGCAGGGGAATCCGTATAGGTGTTCGAGTGTTCGAACCCTAATACGTGAGAAATGGTAGGTAAACGCCGTATTTACATATCTGCCACTCCGCAGGATAATCTGTATAGGTGTTCGAGTGTTCGAACCCTAATGCGTGAGAACGGGTCGGTAAACGCCGTATTTACATATCTGCCACTGTGCAGGACAATCTGTATAGGTGTTCGAGTGTTCGAACCCTAATGCGTGAGAAATGGTAAGTAAACGCCGTATTTACATATCTGCCACTGTGCAGGAGAATCCGTATAGGTGCTCGAGTGTTCGAACCCTAATACGTGAGAAATGGTAGGTAAACGTCGTATTTACATATCTGCCACTGTGCAGGAGAATCCGTATAGGTGTTCGAGTGTTCGAACCCTAATGCGTGAGAAACGGTAAGTCAACACCGTATTTACATATCTGCCACTGTGCAGGAGAATCCGTATAGGTGTTCGAGTGTTCGAACCCTAATGCGTGGGAAACGGTAAGTAAACGCCGTATTTACATATCTGCCACTGTGCAGGAGAATCCGTATCGGTGTTCGAGTGTTCGAACCCTAATGCATGAGAAATGGCAGGTAACTGCCGTATTTACATATCTACCACTGTGCATGAGAATCCGTATAGGTGTTCGCGTGTTCGAACCCTAATGCGTGAGAAATAGTAAGTAAACGCCGTATTTACATATCTGCCATTGTGCAGGAGAATCCGTATAGGTGTTCGAGTGTTCGAACCCTAATGCGTGAGAAACGGTAAGTAAACGCCGTATTTACATATCTGCCGCTGTGCAGGAGAATCCGTATAGGTGTTCGAGTGTTCGAACCCTAATGCGTGAGAAATGGTAGGTAACTGCCGTATTTACATATCTGCCGCTGTGCAGGAGAATCCGTATAGGTGTTCGAGTGTTCGAACCCTAATGCGTGAGAAATAGTGAGTAAACGCCGTATTTACATATCTGCCACTGTCCAGGAGAATCCGTATAGGTGTTCAAGTGTTCGAACCCTAATGCATGAGAAATGGTAAGTAAACGCCGTATTTACATCTCTGCCACTGTGCGGGAGAATCCGTATAGGTGTTCGAGTGTTCGAACCCTAATGCGTGAGAAATAGTTGTAAACGCCGTATTTACATATCTGCCACTGTGCTGGAGAATCCGTATAGGTGTTCGAGTGTTCGAACCCAAATGCGTGAGAAATGGTAAGTAAACGCCGTGTTTACATATCTGCCACTGTGCGGGAGAATCCGTATAGGTGTTCGAGTGTTCGAACCCTAATGCATGAGCAATGGTAGGTAACCGCCGTATTTACATATCTGCCACTGTGCAGGAGAATTCGTAAAGGTGTTCGAGTCTTCGAACCCTAATGCGTGAGAAAGAGTAAGTAAACGCCGTATTTACATATCTGCCACTGTGCAGGGGAATCCGTATAGGTGTTCGAGTGTTCGAACCCTAATACGTGAGAAATGGTAGGTAAACGCCGTATTTACATATCTGCCACTGTGCAGGAGAATCCGTATAGGTGCTCGAGTGTTTGAACCCTAATACGTGAGAAATGGTAGGTAAACGTCGTATTTACATATCTGCCACTGTGCAGGAGAATCCGTATAGGTGTTCGAGTGTTCGAACCCTAATGCGTGAGAAACGGTAAGTCAACACCGTATTTACATATCTGCCACTGTGCAGGAGAATCCGTATAGGTGTTCGAGTGTTCGAACCCTAATGCGTGAGAAATGGTAAGTAAACGCCGTATTTACATATCTGCCACTGTGCAGGAGAATCCGTATAGGTGCTCGAGTGTTCGAACCCTAATACGTGAGAAATGGTAGGTAAACGTCGTATTTACATATCTGCCACTGTGCAGGAGAATCCGTATAGGTGTTCGAGTGTTCGAACCCTAATGCGTGAGAAACGGTAAGTCAACACCGTATTTACATATCTGCCACTGTGCAGGAGAATCCGTATAGGTGTTCGAGTGTTCGAACCCTAATGCGTGGGAAACGGTAAGTAAACGCCGTATTTACATATCTGCCACTGTGCAGGAGAATCCGTATCGGTGTTCGAGTGTTCGAACCCTAATGCATGAGAAATGGCAGGTAACTGCCGTATTTACATATCTACCACTGTGCATGAGAATCCGTATAGGTGTTCGAGTGTTCGAACCCTAATGCGTGAGAAATAGTAAGTAAACGCCGTATTTACATATCTGCCATTGTGCAGGAGAATCCGTATAGGTGTTCGAGTGTTCGAACCCTAATGCGTGAGAAACGGTAAGTAAACGCCGTATTTACATATCTGCCGCTGTGCAGGAGAATCCGTATAGGTGTTCGAGTGTTCGAACCCTAATGCGTGAGAAATGGTAGGTAACTGCCGTATTTACATATCTGCCGCTGTGCAGGAGAATCCGTATAGGTGTTCGAGTGTTCGAACCCTAATGCGTGAGAAATAGTGAGTAAATGCCGTATTTACATATCTGCCACTGTCCAGGAGAATCCGTATAGGTGTTCAAGTGTTCGAACCCTAATGTATGAGAAATGGTAAGTAAACGCCGTATTTACATATCTGCCACTGTGCGGGAGAATCCGTATAGGTGTTCGAGTGTTCGAACCCTAATGCGTGAGAAATAGTTGTAAACGCCGTATTTACATATCTGCCACTGTGCTGGAGAATCCGTATAGGTGTTCGAGTGTTCGAACCCTAATGCGTGAGAAATGGTAAGTAAACGCCGTGTTTACATATCTGCCACTGTGCGGGAGAATCCGTATAGGTGTTCGAGTGTTCGAACCCTAATGCATGAGCAATGGTAGGTAACCGCCGTATTTACATATCTGCCACTGTGCAGGAGAATTCGTAAAGGTGTTCGAGTCTTCGAACCCTAATGCGTGAGAAAGAGTAAGTAAACGCCGTATTTACATATCTGCCACTGTGCAGGGGAATCCGTAAAGGTGTTCGAGTGTTCGAACCCTAATACGTGAGAAATGGTAGGTAAACGCCGTATTTACATATCTGCCACTCCGCAGGATAATCTGTATAGGTGTTCGAGTGTTCGAACCCTAATGCGTGAGAACTGGTCGGTAAACGCCGTATTTACATATCTGCCACTGTGCAGGACAATCCGTATAGGTGTTCGAGTGTTCGAACCCTAATGCGTGAGAAATGGTAAGTAAACGCCGTATTTACATATCTGCCACTGTGCAGGAGAATCCGTATAGGTGCTCGAGTGTTCGAACCCTAATACGTGAGAAATGGTAGGTAAACTTCGTATTTACATATCTGCCACTGTGCAGGAGAATCCGTATAGGTGTTCGAGTGTTCGAACCCTAATGCGTGAGAAACGGTAAGTCAACACCGTATTTACATATCTGCCACTGTGCAGCAGAATCCGTATAGGTGTTCGAGTGTTCGAACCCTAATGCGTGGGAAACGGTAAGTAAACGCCGTATTTACATATCTGCCACTGTGCAGGAGAATCCGTATCGGTGTTCGAGTGTTCGAACCCTAATGCATGAGAAATGGCAGGTGACTGCCGTATTTACATATCTACCACTGTGCATGAGAATCCGTATAGGTGTTCGAGTGTTCGAACCCTAATGCGTGAGAAATAGTAAGTAAACGCCGTATTTACATATCTGCCATTGTGCAGGAGAATCCGTATAGGTGTTCGAGTGTTCGAACCCTAATGCGTGAGAAACGGTAAGTAAACGCCGTATTTACATATCTGCCGCTGTGCAGGAGAATCCGTATAGGTGTTCGAGTGTTCGAACCCTAATGCGTGAGAAATGGTAGGTAAACGCCGTATTTACATATCTGCCGCTGTGCAGGAGAATCCGTATAGGTGTTCGAGTGTTCGAACCCTAATGCGTGAGAAATAGTGAGTAAACGCCGTATTTACATATCTGCCACTGTGCAGGAGAATCCGTATAGGTGTTCAAGTGTTCGAACCCTAATGCATGAGAAATGGTAAGTAAACGCCGTATTTACATATCTGCCACTGTGCGGGAGAATCCGTATAGGTGTTCGAGTGTTCGAACCCTAATGCGTGAGAAATAGTTGTAAACGCCGTATTTACATATCTGCCACTGTGCTGGAGAATCCGTATAGGTGTTCGAGTGTTCGAACCCTAATGCGTGAGAAATGGTAAGTAAACGCCGTGTTTACATATCTGCCACTGTGCGGGAGAATCCGTATAGGTGTTCGAGTGTTCGAACCCTAATGCGTGGGAAATGGTAAGTAAACGCCGTATTTACATATCTGCCACTGTGCAGGAGAATCCGTATAGGTGTTCGAGTGTTCGAACCCTAATGCATGAGCAATGGTAGGTAACCGCCGTATTTACATATCTGCCACTGTGCAGGAGAATTCGTAAAGGTGTTCGAGTCTTCGAACCCTAATGCGTGAGAAAGAGTAAGTAAACGCCGTATTTACATATCTGCCACTGTGCAGGGGAATCCGTATAGGTGTTCGAGTGTTCGAACCCTAATACGTGAGAAATGGTAGGTAAACGCCGTATTTACATATCTGCCACTCCGCAGGATAATCTGTATAGGTGTTCGAGTGTTCGAACCCTAATGCGTGAGAACTGGTCGGTAAACGCCGTATTTACATATCTGCCACTGTGCAGGACAATCTGTATAGGTGTTCGAGTGTTCGAACCCTAATGCGTGAGAAATGGTAAGTAAACGCCGTATTTACTTTTCTGCCACTGTGCAGGAGAATCCGTATAGGTGCTCGAGTGTTCGAACCCTAATACGTGAGAAATGGTAGGTAAACGTCGTATTTACATATCTGCCACTGTGCAGGAGAATCCGTATAGGTGTTCGAGTGTTCGAACCCTAATGCGTGAGAAACGGTAAGTCAACACCGTATTTACATATCTGCCACTGTGCAGGAGAATCCGTATAGGTGTTCGAGTGTTCGAACCCTAATGCGTGGGAAACGGTAAGTAAACGCCGTATTTACATATCTGCCACTGTGCAGGAGAATCCGTATCGGTGTTCGAGTGTTCGAACCCTAATGCATGAGAAATGGCAGGTGACTGCCGTATTTACATATCTACCACTGTGCATGAGAATCCGTATAGGTGTTCGAGTGTTCGAACCCTAATGCGTGAGAAATAGTAAGTAAACGCCGTATTTACATATCTGCCATTGTGCAGGAGAATCCGTATAGGTGTTCGAGTGTTCGAACCCTAATGCGTGAGAAACGGTAAGTAAACGCCGTATTTACATATCTGCCGCTGTGCAGGAGAATCCGTATAGGTGTTCGAGTGTTCGAACCCTAATGCGTGAGAAATGGTAGGTAAACGCCGTATTTACATATCTGCCGCTGTACAGGAGAATCCGTATAGGTGTTCGAGTGTTCGAACCCTAATGCGTGAGAAATAGTGAGTAAACGCCGTATTTACATATCTGCCACTGTGCAGGAGAATCCGTATAGGTGTTCAAGTGTTCGAACCCTAATGCATGAGAAATGGTAAGTAAACGCCGTATTTACATATCTGCCACTGTGCGGGAGAATCCGTATAGGTGTTCGAGTGTTCGAACCCTAATGCGTGAGAAATAGTTGTAAACGCCGTATTTACATATCTGCCACTGTGCTGGAGAATCCGTATAGGTGTTCGAGTGTTCGAACCCTAATGCGTGAGAAATGGTAAGTAAACGCCGTGTTTACATATCTACCACTGTGCGGGAGAATCCGTATAGGTGTTCGAGTGTTCGAACCCTAATGCGTGGGAAATGGTAAGTAAACGCCGTATTTACATATCTGCCACTGTGCAGGAGAATCCGTATAGGTGTTCGAGTGTTCGAACCCTAATGCATGAGCTATGGTAGGTAACCGCCGTATTTACATATCTGCCACTGTGCAGGAGAATTCGTAAAGGTGTTCGAGTCTTCGAACCCTAATGCGTGAGAAAGAGTAAGTAAACGCCGTATTTACATATCTGCCACTGTGCAGGGGAATCCGTATAGGTGTTCGAGTGTTCGAACCCTAATACGTGAGAAATGGTAGGTAAACGCCGTATTTACATATCTGCCACTCCGCAGGATAATCTGTATAGGTGTTCGAGTGTTCGAACCCTAATGCGTGAGAACTGGTCGGTAAACGCCGTATTTACATATCTGCCACTGTGCAGGACAATCTGTATAGGTGTTCGAGTGTTCGAACCCTAATGCGTGAGAAATGGTAAGTAAACGCCGTATTTACATATCTGCCACTGTGCAGGAGAATCCGTATAGGTGCTCGAGTGTTCGAACCCTAATACGTGAGAAATGGTAGGTAAACGTCGTATTTACATATCTGCCACTGTGCAGGAGAATCCGTATAGGTGTTCGAGTGTTCGAACCCTAATGCGTGAGAAACGGTAAGTCAACACCGTATTTACATATCTGCCACTGTGCAGGAGAATCCGTATAGGTGTTCGAGTGTTCGAACCCTAATGCGTGGGAAACGGTAAGTAAACGCCGTATTTACATATCTGCCACTGTGCAGGAGAATCCGTATCGGTGTTCGAGTGTTCGAACCCTAATGCATGAGAAATGGCAGGTGACTGCCGTATTTACATATCTACCACTGTGCATGAGAATCCGTATAGGTGTTCGAGTGTTCGAACCCTAATGCGTGAGAAATAGTAAGTAAACGCCGTATTTACATATCTGCCATTGTGCAGGAGAATCCGTATAGGTGTTCGAGTGTTCGAACCCTAATGCGTGAGAAACGGTAAGTAAACGCCGTATTTACATATCTGCCGCTGTGCAGGAGAATCCGTATAGGTGTTCGAGTGTTCGAACCCTAATGCGTGAGAAATGGTAGGTAAACGCCGTATTTACATATCTGCCGCTGTACAGGAGAATCCGTATAGGTGTTCGAGTGTTCGAACCCTAATGCGTGAGAAATAGTGAGTAAACGCCGTATTTACATATCTGCCACTGTGCAGGAGAATCCGTATAGGTGTTCAAGTGTTCGAACCCTAATGCATGAGAAATGGTAAGTAAACGCCGTATTTACATATCTGCCACTGTGCGGGAGAATCCGTATAGGTGTTCGAGTGTTCGAACCCTAATGCGTGAGAAATAGTTGTAAACGCCGTATTTACATATCTGCCACTGTGCTGGAGAATCCGTATAGGTGTTCGAGTGTTCGAACCCTAATGCGTGAGAAATGGTAAGTAAACGCCGTGTTTACATATCTACCACTGTGCGGGAGAATCCGTATAGGTGTTCGAGTGTTCGAACCCTAATGCGTGGGAAATGGTAAGTAAACGCCGTATTTACATATCTGCCACTGTGCAGGAGAATCCGTATAGGTGTTCGAGTGTTCGAACCCTAATGCATGAGCTATGGTAGGTAACCGCCGTATTTACATATCTGCCACTGTGCAGGAGAATTCGTAAAGGTGTTCGAGTCTTCGAACCCTAATGCGTGAGAAAGAGTAAGTAAACGCCGTATTTACATATCTGCCACTGTGCAGGGGAATCCGTATAGGTGTTCGAGTGTTCGAACCCTAATACGTGAGAAATGGTAGGTAAACGCCGTATTTACATATCTGCCACTCCGCAGGATAATCTGTATAGGTGTTCGAGTGTTCGAACCCTAATGCGTGAGAACTGGTCGGTAAACGCCGTATTTACATATCTGCCACTGTGCAGGACAATCTGTATAGGTGTTCGAGTGTTCGAACCCTAATGCGTGAGAAATGGTAAGTAAACGCCGTATTTACATATCTGCCACTGTGCAGGAGAATCCGTATAGGTGCTCGAGTGTTCGAACCCTAATACGTGAGAAATGGTAGGTAAACGTCGTATTTACATATCTGCCACTGTGCAGGAGAATCCGTATAGGTGTTCGAGTGTTCGAACCCTAATGCGTGAGAAACGGTAAGTCAACACCGTATTTACATATCTGCCACTGTGCAGGAGAATCCGTATAGGTGTTCGAGTGTTCGAACCCTAATGCGTGGGAAACGGTAAGTAAACGCCGTATTTACATATCTGCCACTGTGCAGGAGAATCCGTATCGGTGTTCGAGTGTTCGAACCCTAATGCATGAGAAATGGCAGGTAACTGCCGTATTTACATATCTACCACTGTGCATGAGAATCCGTATAGGTGTTCGAGTGTTCGAACCCTAATGCGTGAGAAACGGTAAGTAAACGCCGTATTTACATATCTGCCGCTGTGCAGGAGAATCCGTATAGGTGTTCGAGTGTTCGAACCCTAATGCGTGAGAAATGGTAGGTAACTGCCGTATTTACATATCTGCCGCTGTGCAGGAGAATCCGTATAGGTGTTCGAGTGTTCGAACCCTAATGCGTGAGAAATAGTGAGTAAACGCCGTATTTACATATCTGCCACTGTCCAGGAGAATCCGTATAGGTGTTCAAGTGTTCGAACCCTAATGCATGAGAAATGGTAAGTAAACGCCGTATTTACATCTCTGCCACTGTGCGGGAGAATCCGTATAGGTGTTCGAGTGTTCGAACCCTAATGCGTGAGGAAATAGTTGTAAATGCCGTATTTACATATCTGCCACTGTGCTGGAGAATCCGTATAGGTGTTCGAGTGTTCGAACCCTATGCGTGAGAAATGGTAAGTAAACGCCGTGTTTACATATCTGCCACTGTGCGGGAGAATCCGTATAGGTGTTCGAGTGTTCGAACCCTAATGCATGAGCAATGGTAGGTAACCGCCGTATTTACATATCTGCCACTGTGCAGGAGAATTCGTAAAGGTGTTCGAGTCTTCGAACCCTAATGCGTGAGAAAGAGTAAGTAAACGCCGTATTTACATATCTGCCACTGTGCAGGGGAATCCGTATAGGTGTTCGAGTGTTCGAACCCTAATACGTGAGAAATGGTAGGTAAACGCCGTATTTACATATCTGCCACTGTGCAGGAGAATCCGTATAGGTGCTCGAGTGTTTGAACCCTAATACGTGAGAAATGGTAGGTAAACGTCGTATTTACATATCTGCCACTGTGCAGGAGAATCCGTATAGGTGTTCGAGTGTTCGAACCCTAATGCGTGAGAAACGGTAAGTCAACACCGTATTTACATATCTGCCACTGTGCAGGAGAATCCGTATAGGTGTTCGAGTGTTCGAACCCTAATGCGTGAGAAATGGTAAGTAAACGCCGTATTTACATATCTGCCACTGTGCAGGAGAATCCGTATAGGTGCTCGAGTGTTCGAACCCTAATACGTGAGAAATGGTAGGTAAACGTCGTATTTACATATCTGCCACTGTGCAGGAGAATCCGTATAGGTGTTCGAGTGTTCGAACCCTAATGCGTGAGAAACGGTAAGTCAACACCGTATCTACATATCTGCCACTGTGCAGGAGAATCCGTATAGGTGTTCGAGTGTTCGAACCCTAATGCGTGGGAAACGGTAAGTAAACGCCGTATTTACATATCTGCCACTGTGCAGGAAAATCCGTATCGGTGTTCGAGTGTTCGAACCCTAATGCATGAGAAATGGCAGGTAACTGCCGTATTTACATATCTACCACTGTGCATGAGAATCCGTATAGGTGTTCGCGTGTTCGAACCCTAATGCGTGAGAAATAGTAAGTAAACGCCGTATTTACATATCTGCCATTGTGCAGGAGAATCCGTATAGGTGTTCGAGTGTTCGAACCCTAATGCGTGAGAAACGGTAAGTAAACGCCGTATTTACATATCTGCCGCTGTGCAGGAGAATCCGTATAGGTGTTCGAGTGTTCGAACCCTAATGCGTGAGAAATGGTAGGTAACTGCCGTATTTACATATCTGCCGCTGTGCAGGAGAATCCGTATAGGTGTTCGAGTGTTCGAAACCCTAATGCGTGAGAAATAGTGAGTAAACGCCGTATTTACATATCTGCCACTGTCCAGGAGAATCCGTATAGGTGTTCAAGTGTTCGAACCCTAATGCATGAGAAATGGTAAGTAAAACGCCGTATTTACATCTCTGCCACTGTGCGGGAGAATCCGTATAGGTGTTCGAGTGTTCGAACCCTAATGCGTGAGAAATAGTTGTAAACGCCGTATTTACATATCTGCCACTGTGCTGGAGAATCCGTATAGGTGTTCGAGTGTTCGAACCCTAATGCGTGAGAAATGGTAAGTAAAACGCCGTGTTTACATATCTGCCACTGTGCGGGAGAATCCGTATAGGTGTTCGAGTGTTCGAACCCTAATGCATGAGCAATGGTAGGTAACCGCCGTATTTACATATCTGCCACTGTGCAGGAGAATTCGTAAAGGTGTTCGAGTCTTCGAACCCTAATGCGTGAGAAAGAGTAAGTAAACGCCGTATTTACATATCTGCCACTGTGCAGGGGAATCCGTATAGGTGTTCGAGTGTTCGAACCCTAATACGTGAGAAATGGTAGGTAAACGCCGTATTTACATATCTGCCACTGTGCAGGAGAATCCGTATAGGTGCTCGAGTGTTTGAACCCTAATACGTGAGAAATGGTAGGTAAACGTCGTATTTACATATCTGCCACTGTGCAGGAGAATCCGTATAGGTGTTCGAGTGTTCGAACCCTAATGCGTGAGAAACGGTAAGTCAACACCGTATTTACATATCTGCCACTGTGCAGGAGAATCCGTATAGGTGTTCGAGTGTTCGAACCCTAATGCGTGAGAAATGGTAAGTAAACGCCGTATTTACATATCTGCCACTGTGCAGGAGAATCCGTATAGGTGCTCGAGTGTTCGAACCCTAATACGTGAGAAATGGTAGGTAAACGTCGTATTTACATATCTGCCACTGTGCAGGAGAATCCGTATAGGTGTTCGAGTGTTCGAACCCTAATGCGTGAGAAACGGTAAGTCAACACCGTATCTACATATCTGCCGCTGTGCAGGAGAATCCGTATAGGTGTTCGAGTGTTCGAACCCTAATGCGTGGGAAACGGTAAGTAAACGCCGTATTTACATATCTGCCACTGTGCAGGAGAATCCGTATCGGTGTTCGAGTGTTCGAACCCTAATGCATGAGAAATGGCAGGTAACTGCCGTATTTACATATCTACCACTGTGCATGAGAATCCGTATAGGTGTTCGCGTGTTCGAACCCTAATGCGTGAGAAATAGTAAGTAAACGCCGTATTTACATATCTGCCATTGTGCAGGAGAATCCGTATAGGTGTTCGAGTGTTCGAACCCTAATGCGTGAGAAACGGTAAGTAAACGCCGTATTTACATATCTGCCGCTGTGCAGGAGAATCCGTATAGGTGTTTGAGTGTTCGAACCCTAATGCGTGAGAAATGGTAGGTAACTGCCGTATTTACATATCTGCCGCTGTGCAGGAGAATCCGTATAGGTGTTCGAGTGTTCGAACCCTAATGCGTGAGAAATAGTGAGTAAACGCCGTATTTACATATCTGCCACTGTCCAGGAGAATCCGTATAGGTGTTCAAGTGTTCGAACCCTAATGCATGAGAAATGGTAAGTAAACGCCGTATTTACATCTCTGCCACTGTGCGGGAGAATCCGTATAGGTGTTCGAGTGTTCGAACCCTAATGCGTGAGAAATAGTTGTAAATGCCGTATTTACATATCTGCCACTGTGCTGGAGAATCCGTATAGGTGTTCGAGTGTTCGAACCCTAATGCGTGAGAAATGGTAAGTAAACGCCGTGTTTACATATCTGCCACTGTGCGGGAGAATCCGTATAGGTGTTCGAGTGTTCGAACCCTAATGCATGAGCAATGGTAGGTAACCGCCGTATTTACATATCTGCCACTGTGCAGGAGAATTCGTAAAGGTGTTCGAGTCTTCGAACCCTAATGCGTGAGAAAGAGTAAGTGAACGCCGTATTTACATATCTGCCACTGTGCAGGGGAATCCGTATAGGTGTTCGAGTGTTCGAACCCTAATACGTGAGAAATGGTAGGTAAACGCCGTATTTACATATCTGCCACTGTGCAGGAGAATCCGTATAGGTGCTCGAGTGTTTGAACCCTAATACGTGAGAAATGGTAGGTAAACGTCGTATTTACATATCTGCCACTGTGCAGGAGAATCCGTATAGGTGTTCGAGTGTTCGAACCCTAATGCGTGAGAAACGGTAAGTCAACACCGTATTTACATATCTGCCACTGTGCAGGAGAATCCGTATAGGTGTTCGAGTGTTCGAACCCTAATGCGTGAGAAATGGTAAGTAAACGCCGTATTTACATATCTGCCACTGTGCAGGAGAATCCGTATAGGTGCTCGAGTGTTCGAACCCTAATACGTGAGAAATGGTAGGTAAACGTCGTATTTACATATCTGCCACTGTGCAGGAGAATCCGTATAGGTGTTCGAGTGTTCGAACCCTAATGCGTGAGAAACGGTAAGTCAACACCGTATCTACATATCTGCCACTGTGCAGGAGAATCCGTATAGGTGTTCGAGTGTTCGAACCCTAATGCGTGGGAAACGGTAAGTAAACGCCGTATTTACATATCTGCCACTGTGCAGGAGAATCCGTATCGGTGTTCGAGTGTTCGAACCCTAATGCATGAGAAATGGCAGGTAACTGCCGTATTTACATATCTACCACTGTGCATGAGAATCCGTATAGGTGTTCGAGTGTTCGAACCCTAATGCGTGAGAAATAGTAAGTAAACGCCGTATTTACATATCTGCCATTGTGCAGGAGAATCCGTATAGGTGTTCGAGTGTTCGAACCCTAATGCGTGAGAAACGGTAAGTAAACGCCGTATTTACATATCTGCCGCTGTGCAGGAGAATCCGTATAGGTGTTCGAGTGTTCGAACCCTAATGCGTGAGAAATGGTAGGTAACTGCCGTATTTACATATCTGCCGCTGTGCAGGAGAATCCGTATAGGTGTTCGAGTGTTCGAACCCTAATGCGTGAGAAATAGTGAGTAAACGCCGTATTTACATATCTGCCACTGTCCAGGAGAATCCGTATAGGTGTTCAAGTGTTCGAACCCTAATGTATGAGAAATGGTAAGTAAACGCCGTATTTACATATCTGCCACTGTGCGGGAGAATCCGTATAGGTGTTCGAGTGTTCGAACCCTAATGCGTAAGAAATAGTTGTAAACGCCGTATTTACATATCTGCCACTGTGCTGGAGAATCCGTATAGGTGTTCGAGTGTTCGAACCCTAATGCGTGAGAAATGGTAAGTAAACGCCGTGTTTACATATCTGCCACTGTGCGGGAGAATCCGTATAGGTGTTCGAGTGTTCGAACCCTAATGCATGAGCAATGGTAGGTAACCGCCGTATTTACATATCTGCCACTGTGCAGGAGAATTCGTAAAGGTGTTCGAGTCTTCGAACCCTAATGCGTGAGAAAGAGTAAGTAAACGCCGTATTTACATATCTGCCACTGTGCAGGGGAATCCGTATAGGTGTTCGAGTGTTCGAACCCTAATACGTGAGAAATGGTAGGTAAACGCCGTATTTACATATCTGCCACTCCGCAGGATAATCTGTATAGGTGTTCGAGTGTTCGAACCCTAATGCGTGAGAACTGGTCGGTAAACGCCGTATTTACATATCTGCCACTGTGCAGGACAATCCGTATAGGTGTTCGAGTGTTCGAACCCTAATGCGTGAGAAATGGTAAGTAAACGCCGTATTTACATATCTGCCACTGTGCAGGAGAATCCGTATAGGTGCTCGAGTGTTCGAACCCTAATACGTGAGAAATGGTAGGTAAACTTCGTATTTACATATCTGCCACTGTGCAGGAGAATCCGTATAGGTGTTCGAGTGTTCGAACCCTAATGCGTGAGAAACGGTAAGTCAACACCGTATTTACATATCTGCCACTGTGCAGGAGAATCCGTATAGGTGTTCGAGTGTTCGAACCCTAATGCGTGGGAAACGGTAAGTAAACGCCGTATTTACATATCTGCCACTGTGCAGGAGAATCCGTATCGGTGTTCGAGTGTTCGAACCCTAATGCATGAGAAATGGCAGGTGACTGCCGTATTTACATGTCTACCACTGTGCATGAGAATCCGTATAGGTGTTCGAGTGTTCGAACCCTAATGCGTGAGAAATAGTAAGTAAACGCCGTATTTACATATCTGCCATTGTGCAGGAGAATCCGTATAGGTGTTCGAGTGTTCGAACCCTAATGCGTGAGAAACGGTAAGTAAACGCCGTATTTACATATCTGCCGCTGTGCAGGAGAATCCGTATAGGTGTTCGAGTGTTCGAACCCTAATGCGTGAGAAATGGTAGGTAAACGCCGTATTTACATATCTGCCACTGTGCAGGAGAATCCGTATAGGTGTTGGAGTGTTCGAACCCTAATGCATGAGCAATGGTAGGTAACTGTCGTATTTACATATCTGCCACTGTGCAGGAGAATTCGTATAGGTGTTCGAGTGTTCGAACCCTAATGCGTGGGAAACGGTAAGTAAACGCCGTATTTACATATCTGCCACTGTGCAGGAGAATCCGTATCGGTGTTCGAGTGTTCGAACCCTAATGCATGAGAAATGGCAGGTAACTGCCGTATTTACATATCTACCACTGTGCATGAGAATCCGTATAGGTGTTCGAGTGTTCGAACCCTAATGCGTGAGAAATAGTAAGTAAACGCCGTATTTACATATCTGCCATTGTGCAGGAGAATCCGTATAGGTGTTCGAGTGTTCGAACCCTAATGCGTGAGAAACGGTAAGTAAACGCCGTATTTACATATCTGCCGCTGTGCAGGAGAATCCGTATAGGTGTTCGAGTGTTCGAACCCTAATGCGTGAGAAATGGTAGGTAACTGCCGTATTTACATATCTGCCGCTGTGCAGGAGAATCCGTATAGGTGTTCGAGTGTTCGAACCCTAATGCGTGAGAAATAGTGAGTAAACGCCGTATTTACATATCTGCCACTGTCCAGGAGAATCCGTATAGGTGTTCAAGTGTTCGAACCCTAATGTATGAGAAATGGTAAGTAAACGCCGTATTTACATATCTGCCACTGTGCGGGAGAATCCGTATAGGTGTTCGAGTGTTCGAACCCTAATGCGTGAGAAATAGTTGTAAACGCCGTATTTACATATCTGCCACTGTGCTGGAGAATCCGTATAGGTGTTCGAGTGTTCGAACCCTAATGCGTGAGAAATGGTAAGTAAACGCCGTGTTTACATATCTGCCACTGTGCGGGAGAATCCGTATAGGTGTTCGAGTGTTCGAACCCTAATGCATGAGCAATGGTAGGTAACCGCCGTATTTACATATCTGCCACTGTGCAGGAGAATTCGTAAAGGTGTTCGAGTCTTCGAACCCTAATGCGTGAGAAAGAGTAAGTAAACGCCGTATTTACATATCTGCCACTGTGCAGGGGAATCCGTATAGGTGTTCGAGTGTTCGAACCCTAATACGTGAGAAATGGTAGGTAAACGCCGTATTTACATATCTGCCACTCCGCAGGATAATCTGTATAGGTGTTCGAGTGTTCGAACCCTAATGCGTGAGAACTGGTCGGTAAACGCCGTATTTACATATCTGCCACTGTGCAGGACAATCCGTATAGGTGTTCGAGTGTTCGAACCCTAATGCGTGAGAAATGGTAAGTAAACGCCGTATTTACATATCTGCCACTGTGCAGGAGAATCCGTATAGGTGCTCGAGTGTTCGAACCCTAATACGTGAGAAATGGTAGGTAAACTTCGTATTTACATATCTGCCACTGTGCAGGAGAATCCGTATAGGTGTTCGAGTGTTCGAACCCTAATGCGTGAGAAACGGTAAGTCAACACCGTATTTACATATCTGCCACTGTGCAGGAGAATCCGTATAGGTGTTCGAGTGTTCGAACCCTAATGCGTGGGAAACGGTAAGTAAACGCCGTATTTACATATCTGCCACTGTGCAGGAGAATCCGTATCGGTGTTCGAGTGTTCGAACCCTAATGCATGAGAAATGGCAGGTGACTGCCGTATTTACATGTCTACCACTGTGCATGAGAATCCGTATAGGTGTTCGAGTGTTCGAACCCTAATGCGTGAGAAATAGTAAGTAAACGCCGTATTTACATATCTGCCATTGTGCAGGAGAATCCGTATAGGTGTTCGAGTGTTCGAACCCTAATGCGTGAGAAACGGTAAGTAAACGCCGTATTTACATATCTGCCGCTGTGCAGGAGAATCCGTATAGGTGTTCGAGTGTTCGAACCCTAATGCGTGAGAAATGGTAGGTAAACGCCGTATTTACATATCTGCCACTGTGCAGGAGAATCCGTATAGGTGTTGGAGTGTTCGAACCCTAATGCATGAGCAATGGTAGGTAACTGCCGTATTTACATATCTGCCACTGTGCAGGAGAATTCGTATAGGTGTTCGAGTCTTCGAACCCTAATGCGTGAGAAAGAGTAAGTAAACGCCGTATTTACATATCTGCCACTGTGCAGGAGAATCCGTATAGGTGTTCGAGTGTTCAAACACTAATACGTGAGAAATGGTACGTGAACGCCGTATTTACATATCTGCCACTGCGCAGGAGAATCTGTATAGCTGTTCGAGTGTTCGAACCCTAATGCGTGAGAAATGGTCGGTAAACGCCGTATTTACATATCTGCCACTGTGCAGGACAATCCGTATAGGTGTTCGAGTGTTCGAACCCTAATGGGTGGGAAATGGTAGGTAACTGCCGTATTTACATATCTGCTAATGTGCAGGAGAATCCGTATAGGTGTTCGAGTGTTCGAACCCTAATGCGTGAGAAATAGTAAGTAAACGCCGTATTTACATATCTGCCATTGTGCAGGAGAATCCATATAGGTGTTCGAGTGTTCGAACCCTAATGCGTGAGAAACGGTAAGTAAACGCCGTATTTACATATCTGCCGCTGTGCAGGAGAATCCGTATAGGTGTTCGAGTGTTCGAACCCTAATGCGTGAGAAATGGTAGGTAACTGTCGTATTTACATATCTGCCGCTGTGCAGGAGAATCCGTATAGGTGTTCGAGTGTTCGAACCCTAATGCGTGAGAAATAGTGAGTAAACGCCGTATTTACATATCTGCCACTGTGCAGGAGAATCCGTATAGGTGTTCAAGTGTTCGAACCCTAATGCATGAGAAATGGTTAGTAAACGCCGTATTTACATATCTGCCACTGTGCGGGAGAATCCGTATAGGTGTTCGAGTGTTCGAACCCTAATGCGTGAGAAATAGTGAGTAAACGCCGTATTTACATATCTGTCACTGTGCAGGAGAATCCGTATAGGTGTTCGAGTGTTCGAACCCTAATGCGTGTGAAATGGTAAGTAAACGCCGTGTTTACATATCTGCCACTGTGCGGGAGAATCCGTATAGGTGTTCGAGTGTTCGAACCCTAATGCGTGGGAAATGGTAAGTAAACGCCATATTT
Organism: Camellia granthamiana; assembly: GCA_036172215.1. Taxonomy (NCBI): domain Eukaryota; kingdom Viridiplantae; phylum Streptophyta; class Magnoliopsida; order Ericales; family Theaceae; genus Camellia; species Camellia granthamiana. Next base: position 37,352 of record JAXFYN010000471.1, read on the forward strand.
ACATATCTGCCACTGTGCAGGAGAATCCGTATAGGTGTTCTAGTGTTCGAACCCTAATGCATGAGCAATGGTAGGTAACTGCCGTATTTACATATCTGCCACTGTGCAGGAGAATTCGTATAGGTGTTCGAGTCTTCGAACCCTAATGCGTGAGAAAGAGTAAGTAAACGCCGTATTTACATATCTGCCACTGTGCAGGAGAATCCGTATAGGTGTTCGAGTGTTCGAACACTAATACGTGAGAAATGGTAGGTGAACGCCGTATTTACATATCTGCCACTGCGCAGGAGAATCTGTATAGGTGTTCGAGTGTTCGAACCCTAATGCGTGAGAAATGGTCCGTAAACGCCGTATTTACATATCTGCCACTGTGCAGGACAATCCGTATAGGTGTTCGAGTGTTCGAACCCTAATGGGTGGGAAATGGTAGGTAACTGCCGTATTTACATATCTGCTAATGTGCAGGAGAATCCGTATAGGTGTTCGAGTGTTCGAACCCTAATGCGTGAGAAATAGTGAGTAAATGCCGTATTTACGTATCTGCCACTGTGCAGGAGAATCCGTATAGGTGTTCGAGTGTTCGAACCCTAATGCGTGAGAAATGATAAGTAAACGCCGTATCTACATATCTACCGCTGTGCCGGAGAATCCGTATAGGTGTTCGAGCTTTCGAACCCTAATGCGTGAGAAATAGTGAGTAAACGCCGTATTTACATATCTGCCACTCTGCAGGAGAATCCGTATAGGTGTTCGAGTGTTCGAACCCTAATGCGTGAGAAATGGTAAGTCAACGCCGTATTTACATATCTGCCACTGTGCAGGAGAATCCGTATAGGTGTTCGACTGTTCGAACCCTAATGCGTGGGAAATGGTAAGTAAACGCCGTATTTACATATCTGCCACTGTGCAGGAGAATCCATATAGGTGTTCGAGTGTTCGAACCCTAATGCGTGGGAAATGGTAGGTAACTGCCGTATTTACATATCTGCCACTGTGCAGGAGAATCCGTATAGGTGTTCGAGTGTTCGAACCCTAAAGCGTGAGAAATAGTGAGTAAACGCCGTATTTACGTATTTGCCACTGTGCAGGAGAATCCGTATAGGTGTTCGAGTGTTCGAACCCTAATGCGTGAGAAATGGTAAGTAAACGCCGTATCTATATATCTACCGCTGTGCCGGAGAATCCGTATAGCTGTTCGAGTGTTCGAACCCAAATGCGTGAGAAATAGTGAGTAAACGCCGTATTTACATATCTGCCACTGTGCAGGAGAATCCGTATAGGTGTTCGAGTGTTCGAACCCTAATGCGTGAGAAATGGTAAGTAAACGCCGTGTTTACATATCTGCCACTGTGCGGGAGAATCCGTATAGGTGTTCGAGTGTTCGAACCCTAATGCGTGGGAAATGGTAAGTAAACGCCATATTTACATATCTGCCACTGTGCAGGAGAATCCGTATAGGTGTTGGAGTGTTCGGACCCTAATGCATGAGCAATGGTAGGTAACTGCCGTATTTACATATCTGCCACTGTGCAGGAGAATTCGTATAGGTGTTCGAGTCTTCGAACCCTAATGCGTGAGAAAGAGTAAGTAAACGCCGTATTTACATATCTGCCACTGTGCAGGAGAATCCGTATAGGTGTTCGAGTGTTCGAACACTAATACGTGAGAAATGGTACGTGAACGCCGTATTTACATATCTGCCACTGCGCAGGAGAATCTGTATAGCTGTTCGAGTGTTCGAACCCTAATGCGTGAGAAATGGTCGGTAAACGCCGTATTTACATATCTGCCACTGTGCAGGACAATCCGTATAGGTGTTCGAGTGTTCGAACCCTAATGGGTGGGAAATGGTAGGTAACTGCCGTATTTACATATCTGCTAATGTGCAGGAGAATCCGTATAGGTGTTCGAGTGTTCGAACCCTAATGCGTGAGAACTAGTGAGTAAATGCCGTATTTACGTATCTGCCATTGTGCAGGAGAATCCGTATAGGTGTTCGAGTGTTCGAACCCTAATGCGTGAGAAATGGTAAGTAAACGCCGTATCTACATATCTACCGCTGTGCCGGAGAATCCGTATAGGTGTTCGAGCTTTCGAACCCTAATGCGTGAGAAATAGTGAGTAAACGCCGTATTTACATATCTGCCACTGTGCAGGAGAATCCGTATAGGTGTTCGAGTGTTCGAACCCTAATGCGTGAGAAATGGTAAGTCAACGCCGTATTTACATATCTGCCACTGTGCAGGAGAATCCGTATAGGTGTTCGAGTGTTCGAACCCTAATGCGTGGGAAATGGTAAGTAAACGCCGTATTTACATATCTGCCACTGTGCAGGAGAATCCGTATAGGTGTTCGAGTGTTCGAACCGTAATGCGTGGGAAATGGTAGGTAACTGCCGTATTTACATATCTGCTACTGTGCAGAAGAATCCGTATAGGTGTTCGAGTGTTCGAACCCTAAAGCGTGAGAAATAGTGAGTAAACGCCGTATTTACGTATCTGCCACTGTGCAGGAGAATCCGTATACGTGTTCGAGTGTTCGAACCGTAATGCGTGGGAAATGGTAGGTAACTGCCGTATTTACATATCTGCTACTGTGCAGAAGAATCCGTATAGGTGTTCGAGTGTTCGAACCCTAAAGCGTGAGAAATAGTGAGTAAATGCCGTATTTACGTATCTGCCACTGTGCAGGAGAATCCGTATAGGTGTTCGAGTGTTCGAACCCTAATGCGTGAGAAATGATAAGTAAACGCCGTATCTACATATCTACCGCTGTGCCGGAGAATCCGTATAGGAGTTCGAGCTTTCGAACCCTAATGCGTGAGAAATAGTGAGTAAACGCCGTATTTACATATCTGCCACTGTGCAGGAGAATCCGTATAGGTGTTCGAGTGTTCGAACCCTAATGCGTGAGAAATGGTAAGTCAACGCCGTATTTACATATCTGCCACTGTGCAGGAGAATCCGTATAGGTGTTCGAGTGTTCGAACCCTAATGCGTGGGAAATGGTAAGTAAACGCCGTATTTACATATCTGCCACTGTGCAGGAGAATCCGTATAGGTGTTCGAGTGTTCGAACCGTAATGCGTGGGAAATGGTAGGTAACTGCCGTATTTACATATCTGCTACTGTGCAGAAGAATCCGTATAGGTGTTCGAGTGTTCGAACCCTAAAGCGTGAGAAATAGTGAGTAAACGCCGTATTTACGTATCTGCCACTGTGCAGGAGAATCCGTATAGGTGTTCGAGTGTTCGAACCGTAATGCGTGGGAAATGGTGGGTAACTGCCGTATTTACATATCTGCTACTGTGCAGAAGAATCCGTATAGGTGTTCGAGTGTTCGAACCCTAAAGCGTGAGAAATAGTGAGTAAATGCCGTATTTACGTATCTGCCACTGTGCAGGAGAATCCGTATTGGTGTTCGAGTGTTCGAACCCTAATGCGTGAGAAATGATAAGTAAACGCCGTATCTACATATCTACCGCTGTGCCGGAGAATCCGTATAGATGTTCGAGCTTTCGAACCCTAATGCGTGAGAAATAGTGAGTAAACGCCGAATTTACATATCTGCCACTGTGCAGGAGAATCCGTATAGGTGTTCGAGTGTTCGAACCCTAATGCGTGAGAAATGGTAAGTCAACGCCGTATTTACATATCTGCCACTGTGCAGGAGAATCCGTATAGGGGTTCGACTGTTCGAACCCTAATGCGTGGGAAATGGTAAGTAAACGCCGTATTTACATATCTGCCACTGTGCAGGAGAATCCATATAGGTGTTCGAGTGTTCGAACCCTAATGCGTGGGAAATGGTAGGTAACTGCCGTATTTACATATCTGCCACTGTGCAGGAGAATCCGTATAGGTGTTCGAGTGTTCGAACCCTAAAGCGTGAGAAATAGTGAGTAAACGCCGTATTTACGTATTTGCCACTGTGCAGGAGAATCCGTATAGGTGTTCGAGTGTTCGAACCCTAATGCGTGAGAAATGGTAAGTAAACGCCGTATCTATATATCTACCGCTGTGCCGGAGAATCCGTATAGCTGTTCGAGTGTTCGAACCCAAATGCGTGAGAAATAGTGAGTAAACGCCGTATTTACATATCATGGTAAGTACACGCCGTGTTTACATATCTGCCACTGTGCGGGAGAATCCGTATAGGTGTTCGAGTGTTCGAACCCTAATGCGTGGGAAATGGTAAGTAAACGCCATATTTACATATCTGCCACTGTGCAGGAGAATCCGTATAGGTGTTGGAGTGTTCGAACCCTAATGCATGAGCAATGGTAGGTAACTGCCTTATTTACATATCTGCCACTGTGCAGGAGAATTCGTATAGGTGTTCGAGTCTTCGAACCCTAATGCGTGAGAAAGAGTAAGTAAACGCCGTATTTACATATCTGCCACTGTGCCGGAGAATCCGTATAGGTGTTCGAGTGTTCGAATACTAATACGTGAGAAATGGTACGTGAACGCCGTATTTACATATCTGCCACTGCGCAGGAGAATCTGTATAGCTGTTCGAGTGTTCGAACCCTAATGCGTGAGAAATGGTCGGTAAACGCCGTATTTACATATCTGCCACTGTGCAGGACAATCCGTATAGGTGTTCGAGTGTTCGAACCCTAATGGGTGGGAAATGGTAGGTAACTGCCGTATTTACATATCTGCTAATGTGCAGGAGAATCCGTATAGGTGTTCGAGTGTTCGAACCCTAATGCGTGAGAACTAGTGAGTAAATGCCGTATTTACGTATCTGCCATTGTGCAGGAGAATCCGTATAGGTGTTCGAGTGTTCGAACCCTATTGCGTGAGAAACGGTAAGTCAACACCGTATTTACATATTTGCCACTGTGCAGGAGAATCCGTATAGGTGTTCGAGTGTTCGAACCCTAATGCGTGGGAAACGGTAAGTAAACGCCGTATTTACATATCTGCCACTGTGCAGGAGAATCCGTATCGGTGTTCGAGTGTTCGAACCCTAATGCATGAGAAATGGCAGGTAACTGCCGTATTTACATATCTACCACTGTGCATGAGAATCCGTATAGGTGTTCGAGTGTTCGAACCCTAATGCGTGAGAAATAGTAAGTAAACGCAGTATTTACATATCTGCCATTGTGCAGGAGAATCCGTATAGGTGTTCGAGTGTTCGAACCGTAATGCGTGAGAAACGGTAAGTAAACGCCGTATTTACATATCTGCCGCTGTGCAGGAGAATCCGTATAGGTGTTCGAGTGTTCGAACCCTAATGCGTGAGAAATGGTAGGTAACTGCCGTATTTACATATCTGCCGCTGTGCAGGAGAATCCGTATAGGTGTTCGAGTGTTCGAACCCTAATGCGTGAGAAATAGTGAGTAAACGCCGTATTTACATATCTGCCACTGTGCAGGAGAATCCGTATAGGTGTTCAAGTGTTCGAACCCTAATGCATGAGAAATGGTAAGTAAACGCCGTATTTACATATCTGCCACTGTGCGGGAGAATCCGTATAGGTGTTCGAGTGTTCGAACCCTAATGCGTGAGAAATAGTGAGTAAACGCCGTATTTACATATCTGTCACTGTGCAGGAGAATCCGTATAGGTGTTCGAGTGTTCGAACCCTAATGCGTGTGAAATGGTAAGTAAACGCCGTGTTTACATATCTGCCACTGTGCGGGAGAATCCGTATAGGTGTTCGAGTGTTCGAACCCTAATGCGTGGGAAATGGTAAGTAAACGCCCTATTTACATATCTGCCACTGTGCAGGAGAATCCGTATAGGTGTTCGAGTGTTCGAACCCTAATGCATGAGCAATGGTAGGTAACTGCCGTATTTACATATCTGCCACTGTGCAGGAGAATTCGTATAGGTGTTCGAGTCTTCGAACCCTAATGCGTGAGAAAGAGTAAGTAAACGCCGTATTTACATATCTGCCACTGTGCAGGAGAATCCGTATAGGTGTTCGAGTGTTCGAACACTAATACGTGAGAAATGGTAGGTGAACGCCGTATTTACATATCTGCCACTGCGCAGGAGAATCTGTATAGGTGTTCGAGTGTTCGAACCCTAATGCGTGAGAAATGGTCCGTAAACGCCGTATTTACATATCTGCCACTGTGCAGGACAATCCGTATAGGTGTTCGAGTGTTCGAACCCTAATGGGTGGGAAATGGTAGGTAACTGCCGTATTTACATATCTGCTAATGTGCAGGAGAATCCGTATAGGTGTTCGAGTGTTCGAACCCTAATGCGTGAGAAATAGTGAGTAAATGCCGTATTTACGTATCTGCCACTGTGCAGGAGAATCCGTATAGGTGTTCGAGTGTTCGAACCCTAATGCGTGAGAAATGATAAGTAAACGCCGTATCTACATATCTACCGCAGTGCCGGAGAATCCGTATAGGTGTTCGAGCTTTCGAACCCTAATGCGTGAGAAATAGTGAGTAAACGCCGTATTTACATATCTGCCACTCTGCAGGAGAATCCGTATAGGTGTTCGAGTGTTCGAACCCTAATGTGTGAGAAATGGTAAGTCAACGCCGTATTTACAGATCTGCCACTGTGCAGGAGAATCCGTATAGGTGTTCGACTGTTCGAACCCTAATGCGTGGGAAATGGTAAGTAAACGCCGTATTTACATATCTGCCACTGTGCAGGAGAATCCATATAGGTGTTCGAGTGTTCGAACCCTAATGCGTGGGAAATGGTAGGTAACTGCCGTATTTACATATCTGCCACTGTGCAGGAGAATCCGTATAGGTGTTCGAGTGTTCGAACCCTAAAGCGTGAGAAATAGTGAGTAAACGCCGTATTTACGTATTTGCCACTGTGCAGGAGAATCCGTATAGGTGTTCGAGTGTTCGAACCCTAATGTGTGGGAAATGGTAAGTAAACGCCGTATCTATATATCTACCGCTGTGCCGGAGAATCCGTATAGCTGTTCGAGTGTTCGAACCCAAATGCGTGAGAAATAGTGAGTAAACGCCGTATTTACATATCTGCCACTGTGCAGGAGAATCCGTATAGGTGTTCGAGTGTTCGAACCCTAATGCGTGAGAAATGGTAAGTAAACGCCGTGTTTACATATCTGCCACTGTGCGGGAGAATCCGTATAGGTGTTCGAGTGTTCGAACCCTAATGCGTGGGAAATGGTAAGTAAACGCCATATTTACATATCTGCCACTGTGCAGGAGAATCCGTATAGGTGTTCGAGTGTTCGAACCCTAATGCATGAGCAATGGTAGGTAACTGCCGTATTTACATATCTGCCACTGTGCAGGAGAATTCGTATAGGTGTTCGAGTCTTCGAACCCTAATGCGTGAGAAAGAGTAAGTAAACGCCGTATTTACATATCTGCCACTGTGCAGGAGAATCCGTATAGGTGTTCGAGTGTTCGAACACTAATACGTGAGAAATGGTATGTGAACGCCGTATTTACATATCTGCCACTGCGCAGGAGAATCTGTATAGCTGTTCGAGTGTTCGAACCCTAATGCGTGAGAAATGGTCGGTAAACGCCGTATTTACATATCTGCCACTGTGCAGGACAATCCGTATAGGTGTTCGAGTGTTCGAACCCTAATGGGTGGGAAAATGGTAGGTAACTGCCGTATTTACATATCTGCTAATGTGCAGGAGAATCCGTATAGGTGTTCGAGTGTTCGAACCCTAATGCGTGAGAACTAGTGAGTAAATGCCGTATTTACGTATCTGCCATTGTGCAGGAGAATCCGTATAGGTGTTCGAGTGTTTCGAACCCTAATGCGTGAGAAATGGTAAGTAAACGCCGTATCTACATATCTACCGCTGTGCCGGAGAATCCGTATAGGTGTTCGAGCTTTCGAACCCTAATGCGTGAGAAATAGTGAGTAAACGCCGTATTTACAAATCTGCCACTGTGCAGGAGAATCCGTATAGGTGTTCGAGTGTTTCGAACCCTAATGCGTGAGAAATGGTAAGTCAACGCCGTATTTACATATCTGCCACTATGCAGGGAGAATCCGTATAGGTGTTCGAGTGTTCGAAACCCTAATGCGTGGGAAACGGTAAGTAAACGCCGTATTTACATATCTGCCACTGTGCAGGAGAATCCGTATCGGTGTTCGAGTGTGTTCGAACCCTAATGCATGAGAAAATGGCAGGTAACTGCCGTATTTACATATCTACCACTGTGCATGAGAATCCGTATAGGTGTTTCGAGTGTTCGAACCCTAATGCGTGAGAAATAGTAAGTAAACGCCGTATTTACATATCTGCCATTGTGCAGGAGAATCCGTATAGGTGTTCGAGTGTTCGAACCCTAATGCGTGAGAAACGGTAAGTAAACGCCGTATTTACATATCTGCCGCTGTGCAGGGAGAATCCGTATAGGTGTTCGAGTGTTCGAACCCTAATGCGTGAGAAATGGTAGGTAACTGCCGTATTTACATATCTGCCGCTTGTGCAGGAGAATCCGTATAGGTGTTCGAGTGTTTCGAACCCCTAATGCGTGAGAAATAGTGAGTAAACGCCGTATTTACATATCTGCCACTGTGCAGGAGAATCCGTATAGGTGTTCAAGTGTTCGAACCCTAATGCATGAGAAATGGTAAGTAAACGCCGTATTTACATATCTGCCACTGTGCGGGAGAATCCGTATAGGTGTTCGAGTGTTCGAACCCTAATGCGTGAGAAATAGTGAGTAAACGCCGTATTTAGATATCTGTCACTGTGCAGGAGAATCCGTATAGGTGTTCGAGTGTTCGAACCCTAATGCGTGTGAAATGGTAAGTAAACGCCGTGTTTACATATCTGCCACTGTGCGGGAGAATCCGTATAGGTGTTTGAGTGTTCGGAACCCTAATGCGTGGGAAATGGTAAGGTAAACGCCATATTTACATATCTGCCACTGTGCAGGAGAATCCGTATAGGTTGTTCGAGTGTTCGAACCCTAATGCATGAGCAGTGGTAGGTAACTGCCGTATTTACATATCTGCCATTGTGCAGGAGAATTCGTATAGGTGTTCGAGTCTTCGAACCCTAATGCGTGAGAAAGAGTAAGTAAACGCCGTATTTACATATCTGCCACTGTGCAGGAGAATCCGTATAGGTGTTCGAGTGTTTCGAACACTAATACGTGAGAAATGGTAGGTGAACGCCGTATTTACATATCTGCCACTGCGCAGGAGAATCTGTATAGGTGTTCGAGTGTTTCGAACCCTAATGCGTGAGAGAAATGGTCCGTAAACGCCGTATTTACATATCTGCCACTGTGCAGGACAATCCGTATAGGTGTTCGAGTGTGTTCGAACCCTAATGGGTGGGAAATGGTAGGTAACTGCCGTATTTACATATCTGCTAATGTGCAGGAGAATCCGTATAGGTGTTCGAGTGTTCGAACCCTAATGCGTGAGAAAATAGTGAGTAAATGCCGTATTTACGTATCTGCCACTGTGCAGGAGAATCCCGTATAGGTGTTCGAGTGTTTCGAACCCTAATGCGTGAGAAATGATAAGTAAACGCCGTATCTACATATCTACCGCTGGTGCCGGAGAATCCGTATAGGTGTTCGAGCTTTCGAACCCTAATGCGTGAGAAATAGTGAGTAAACCGCCGTATTTACATATCTGCCACTCTGCAGGAGAATCCGTATAGGTGTTCGAGTGTTCGAACCCTAATGCGTGAGAAATGGTAAGTCAACGCCGTATTTACATATCTGCCACTGTGCAGGAGAATCCGTATAGGTGTTCGACTGTTCGAACCCTAATGCGTGGGAAATGGTAAAGTAAAACGCCGTATTTACATATCTGCCACTGTGCAGGAGAATCCATATAGGTGTTCGAGTGTTCGAACCCTAATGCGTGGGAAATGGTAGGTAACTGCCGTATTTACATATCTGCCACTGTGCAGGAGAATCCGTATAGGTGTTCGAGTGTTCGAACCCTAAAGCGTGAGAAATAGTGAGTAAACGCCGTATTTACGTATTTGCCACTGTGCAGGAGAATCCGTATAGGTGTTCGAGTGTTCGAACCCTAATGCGTGAGAAATGGTAAGTAAACGCCGTATCTATATATCTACGCCTGCTGTGCCGGAGAATCCGTATAGCTGTTCGACTGTTCGAACCCAAATGCGTGAGAAATAGTGAGTAAAACGCCGTATTTACCATATCTGCCACTGTGCAGGAGAATCCGTATAGGTGTTCGAGTGTTTCGAACCCTAATGCGTGAGAAATGGTAAGTAAACGCCGTGTTTACATATCTGCCACTGTGCGGGAGAGAATCCGTATAGGTGTTCGAGTGTTCGAACCCTAATGCGTGGGAAATGGTAAGTAAACGCCATATTTACATATCTGCCACTGTGCAGGAGAATCCGTATAGGTGTTGGAGTGTTCGAACCCTAATGCATGAGCAATGGTAGGTAACTGCCGTATTTACATATCTGCCACTGTGCAGGAGAATTCGTATAGGTGTTCGAGTCTTCGAACCCTAATGCGTGAGAAAGAGTAAGTAAACGCCGTATTTACATAGCTGCCACTGTGCAGGAGAATCCGTATAGGTGTTCGAGTGTTCGAACACTAATACGTGAGAAATGGTATTGTGAACGCCGTATTTACATATCTGCCACTGCGCAGGAGAATCTGTATAGCTGTTCGAGTGTTTCGAACCCTAATGCGTGAGAAATGGTCGGTAAACGCCGTATTTACATATCTGCCACTTGTGCAGGACAATCCGTATAGGTGTTCGAGTGTTCGAACCCTAAATGGGGTGGGAAATGGTAGGTAACTGCCCGTATTTACATATCTGCTAATGTGCAGGAGAATCCGTATAGGTGTTCGAGTGTTCGAACCCTAATGCGTGAGAACTAGTGAGTAAATGCCCGTATTTACGTATCTGCCATTGTGCAGGAGAATCCGTATAGGTGTTCGAGTGTTCGAACCCTAATGCGTGAGAAATGGTAAGTAAACGCCGTATCTACATATCTACCGCTTGTGCCGGAGAATCCGTATAGGTGTTCGAGCTTTCGAACCCTAATGCGTGAGAAATAGTGAGTAAACGCCGTATTTATAAATCTGCCACTGTGCAGGAGAATCTGTATAGGTGTTCGAGTGTTCGAACCCTAATGCGTGAGAAATGGTAAGTCAACGCCGTATTTACATATCTGCCACTGTGCAGGGAGGAATCCGTATAGGTGTTCGAGTGTTCGAACCCTAATGCGTGGGAAATGGTAAGTAAACGCCGTATTTACATATCTGCCACTGTGCAGGAGAATCCGTATAGGTGTTCGAGCGTTCGAACCGTAAATGCGTGGGAAATGGTAGGTAACTGCCGTATTTACATATCTGCTACTGTGCAGAAGAATCCGTATAGGTGTTCGAGTGTTTCGAACCCTAAAGCGTGAGAAATTAGTGAGTAAACGCCGTATTTACGTATCTGCCACTGTGCAGGAGAATCCGTATAGGTGTTCGAGTGTTCGAACCCTAATGCGTGAGAAATGGTAAGTAAACGCCGTATCTACATATCTACCGCTGTGCCGGAGAATCCGTATAGCTGTTCGAGTGTTTCGAACCCTAATGCGTAAGAAATAGTGAGTAAACGCCATATTTACATATCTGCCACTGTGCAGGAGAATCCGTATAGGTGTTGGAGTGTTCGAACCCTAATGCATGAGCAATGGTAGGTAACTGCCGTATTTACATATCTGCCACTGTGCAGGGAGAATTCGTATAGGTGTTCGAGTCTTCGAACCCTAATGCGTGAGAAAGAGTAAGTAAACGCCGTATTTACATATCTGCCACTGTGCAGGAGAATCCGTATAGGTGTTTGAGTGTTCGAACACTAATACGTGAGAAATGGTACGTGAACGCCGTATTTACATATCTGCCACTGCGCAGGAGAATCTGTATAGCTGTTCGAGTGTTCGAACCCTAATGCATGAGAAATTGTCGGTAAAACGCCGTATTTACATATCTGCCACTGTGCAGGACAATCCGTATAGGTGTTCGAGTGTTCGAACCCTAATGGGTGGGAAATGGTAGGTAACTGCCGTATTTTACATATCTGCTAATGTGCAGGAGAATCCGTATAGGTGTTCGAGTGTTCGAACCCCTAATGCGTGAGAACTAGTGAGTAAATGTCGTATTTACGTATCTGCCGTTGTGCAGGAGAATCCGTATAGGTGTTCGAGTGTTCGAACCCTAATGCGTGAGAAATGGTAAGTAAACGCCGTATCTACATATCTACCGCTGTGCCGGAGAATCCGTATAGGTGTTCGAGCTTTCGAACCCTAATGCGTGAGAAATAGTGAGTAAACGCCGTATTTACATATCTGCCACTATGCAGGAGAATCCGTATAGGTGTTCGAGTGTTCGAACCCTAATGCGTGAGAAATGGTAAGTCAACGCCGTATTTACATATCTGCCACTGTGCAGGAGAATCCGTATAGGTGTTCGAGTGTTCGAACCCTAATGCGTGGGAAATGGTAAGTAAACGCCGTATTTACATATCTGCCACTGTGCAGGAGAATCCGTATAGGTGTTCGAGTGTTCGAACCGTAATGCGTGGGAAATGGTAGGTAACTGCCGTATTTACATATCTGCTACTGTGCAGAAGAATCCGTATAGGTGTTCGAGTGTTCGAACCCTAAAGTGTGAGAAATAGTGAGTAAACGCCGTATTTACGTATCTGCCACTGTGCAGGAGAATCCGTATAGGTGTTCGAGTGTTCGAACCCTAATGCGTGAGAAAATGGTAAGTAAACGCCGTATCTACATATCTACCGCTGTGCCGGAGAATCCGTATAGCCGTTCGAGTGTTCGAACCCTAATGCGTAAGAAATAGTGAGTAAACGCCGTATTTACATATCTGCCACTGTGCAGGAGAATCCGTATAGGTGTTCGAGTGTTCGAACCCTAATGCGTGAGAAATGGTAAGTCAACGCCGTATTTACATATCTGCCACTGTGCAGGAGAATCCGTATAGGTGTTCGAGTGTTCGAACCCTAATGCGTGGGAAACGGTAAGTAAACGCCGTATTTACATATCTGCCACTGTGCAGGAGAATCCGTATCGGTGTTCGAGTGTTCGAACCCTAATGCATGAGAAATGGTAGGTAACTGCCGTATTTACATATCTACCACTGTGCATGAGAATCCGTATAGGTGTTCGAGTGTTCGAACCCTAATGCGTGAGAAATAGTAAGTAAACGCCGTATTTACATATCTGCCACTGTGCAGGAGAATCCGTATAGGTGTTCGAGTGTTCGAACCCTAATGCGTGAGAAACGGTAAGTAAACGCCGTATTTACATAGCTGCCGCTGTGCAGGAGAATCCGTATAGGTGTTCGAGTGTTCGAACCCTAATGCGTGAGAAATAGTGAGTAAACGCCGTATTTACATATCTGCCACTGTGCAGGAGAATCCGTATAGGTGTTCGAGTGTTCGAACCCTAATGCATGAGAAATGGTAAGTAAACGCCGTATTTACATATCTGCCACTGTACGGGAGAATCCGTGTAGGTGTTCGAGTGTTCGAACCCTAATTCGTGAGAAATAGTTGTAAACGCCGTATTTACATATCTGCCACTGTGCAGGAGAATCGGTATAGGTGTTCGAGTGTTCGAACCCTAATGCGTGAGAAATGGTAAGTAAACGCCGTGTTTACATATCTGCCACTGTGCGGGAGAATCCGTATAGGTGTTCGAGTGTTTGAACCCTAATGCGTGGGAAATGGTAAGTAAACGCCGTATTTACATATCTGCCACTGTGCAGGAGAATCCGTATAGGTGTTCGAGTGTTCGAACCCTAATGCATGAGCAATGGTAGGTAACTGCCGTATTTACATATCTGCCACTGTGCAGGAGAATTCGTAAAGCTGTTCGAGTCTTCGAACCCTAATGCGTGAGAAAGAGTAAGTAAACGCCGTATTTACATATCTGCCACTATGCAGGGGAATCCGTATAGGTGTTCGAGTGTTCGAACCCTAATACGTGAGAAATGGTAGGTAAACGCCGTATTTACATATCTGCCACTCCGCAGGATAATCTGTATAGGTGTTCGAGTGTTCGAACCCTAATGCGTGAGAAATGGTCGGTAAACGCCGTATTTACATATCTGCCACTGTGCAGGAGAATCCGTATAGGTGTTCGAGTGTTCGAACCCTATTGCGTGGGAAATGGTAAGTAAACGCCGTATTTACATATCTGCCACTGTGCAGGAGAATCCGTATAGGTGTTCGAGTGCTCGAACCCTAATGCATGAGAAATGGTAGGTAACTGCCGTATTTACATATCTACCACTGTGCATGAGAATCCGTATAGGTGTTCGAGTGTTCGAACCCTAATGCATGAGAAATAGTAAGTAAACGCCGTATTTACATATCTGCCACTGTGCAGGAGAATCCGTATAGGTGTTCGAGTGTTCGAACCCTAATGCGTGAGAAACGGTAAGTAAACGCCGTATTTACATATCTGCCGCTGTGCAGGAGAATCCGTATAGGTGTTCGAGTGTTCGAACCCTAATGCGTGAGAAATAGTGAGTAAACGCCGTATTTACATATCTGCCACTGTGCAGGAGAATCTGTATAGGTGTTCGAGTGTTCGAACCCTAATGCATGAGAAATGGTAAGTAAACGCCGTATTTACATATCTGCCACTGTGCCGGAGAATCCGTATAGGTGTTCGAGTGTTCGAACCCTAATGCGTGAGAAATAGTTGTAAACGCCGTGTTTACATATCTGCCACTGTGCGGGAGAATCCGTACAGGTGTTCGAGTGTTCGAACCCTAATGCGTGGGAAATGGTAAGTAATCGCCGTATTTACATATCTGCCACTGTGCAGGAGAATCCGTATAGGTGTTCGAGTGTTCGAACCCTAATGCATGAGCAATGGTAGGTAACTGCCGTATTTACATATCTGCCACTGTGCAGGAGAATTCATAAAGGTGTTCGAGTCTTCGAACCCTAATGCGTGAGAAAGAGTAAGTAAACGCCGTATTTACATATCTGCCACTGTGCAGGGGAATCCGTATAGGTGTTCGAGTGTTCGAACCCTAATACGTGAGAAATGGTAGGTAAACGCCGTATTTACATATCTGCCACTCCGCAGGATAATCTGTATAGGTGTTCGAGTGTTCGAACCCTAATGCGTGAGAAATGGTCGGTAAACGCCGTATTTACATATCAGCCACTGTGCAGGACAATCCGTATAGGTGTTCGAGTGTTCGAACCCTAATGCGTGAGAAATGGTAAGTAAACGCCGTATTTACATATCTGCCACTGTGCAGGAGAATCCGTATAGGTGCTCGAGTGTTCGAACCCTAATACGTGAGAAATGGTAGGTAAACGTCGTATTTACATATCTGCCACTGTGCAGGAGAATCCGTATAGGTGTTCGAGTGTTCGAGCCCTAATGCGTGAGAAACGGTAAGTCAACACCGTATTTACATATCTGCCACTGTGCAGGAGAATCCGTATAGGTGTTCGAGTGCTCGAACCCTAATGCATGAGAAATGGTAAGTAAACGCCGTATTTACATATCTGCCACTGTGCAGGAGAATCCGTATAGGTGTTCGAGTGCTCGAACCCTAATGCATGAGCAATGGTAGGTAACTGCCGTATTTACATATCTGCCACTGTGCAGGAGAATTCGTATAGGTGTTCGAGTCTTCGAACCCTAATGCGTGAGAAAGAGTAAGTAAACGCCGTATTTACATATCTGCCACTGTGCAGGGGAATCCGTATAGGTGTTCGAGTGTTCGAACCCTAATACGTGAGAAATGGTAGGTAAACGACGTATTTACATATCTGCCACTCCGCAGGATAATCTGTATAGGTGTTCGAGTGTTCGAACCCTAATGCGTGAGAAATGGTCGGTAAACGCCGTATTTACATATCTGCCACTGTGCAGGACAATCCGTATAGGTGTTCGAGTGTTCGAACCCTAATGCGTGAGAAATGGTAAGTAAACGCCGTATTTACATATCTGCCACTGTGCAGGAGAATCCGTATAGGTGCTCGAGTGTTCGAACCCTAATACGTGAGAAATGGTAGGTAAACGTCGTATTTACATATCTGCCACTGTGCAGGAGAATCCGTATAGGTGTTCGAGTGTTCGAACCCTAATGCGTGAGAAACGGTAAGTCAACACCGTATTTACATATCTGCCACTGTGCAGGAGAATCCGTATAGGTGTTCGAGTGTTCGAACCCTAATGCGTGGGAAACGGTAAGTAAACGCCGTATTTACATATCTGCCACTGTGCAGGAGAATCCGTATCGGTGTTCGAGTGTTCGAACCCTAATGCATGAGAAATGGTATGTAAACGCCGTATTTACATATCTGCCACTGTGCGGGAGAATCCGTATAGGTGTTCGAGTGTTCGAACCCTAATGCGTGAGAAATAGTTGTAAACGCCGTATTTACATATCTGCCATTGTGCAGGAGAATCCGTATAGGTGTTCGAGTGTTCGAACCCTAATGCGTGAGAAACGGTAAGTAAACGCCGTATTTACATATCTGCCGCTGTGCAGGAGAATCCGTATAGGTGTTCGAGTGTTCGAACCCTAATGCGTGAGAAATAGTGAGTAAACGCCGTATTTACGTATCTGCCACTGTGCAGGAGAATCCGTATAGGTGTTCGAGTGTTCGAACCCTAATGCGTGAGAAATGGTAAGTAAACGCCGTATTTACATATCTGCCACTGTGCGGGAGAATCCGTATAGGTGTTCGAGTGTTCGAACCCTAATGCGTGAGAAATAGTTGTAAACGCCGTATTTACATATCTGCCACTGTGCAGGAGAATCCGTATAGGTGTTCGAGTGTTCGAACCCTAATGCGTGAGAAATGGTAAGTAAACGCCGTGTTTACATATCTGCCACTGTGCGGGAGAATCCGCATAGGTGTTCGAGTGTTCGAACCCTAATGCGTGGGAAATGGTAAGTAAACGCCGTATTTACGTATCTGCCGCTGTGCAGGAGAATCCGTATAGGTGTTCGAGTGCTCGAACCCTAATGCATGAGAAATGGTAGGTAACTGCTGTATTTACATATCTACCACTGTGCATGAGAATCCGTATAGGTGTTCGAGTGTTCGAACCCTAATGCATGAGAAATAGTAAGTAAACGCCGTATTTACATATCTGCCACTGTGCAGGAGAATCCGTATAGGTGTTCGAGTGTTCGAACCTTAATGCGTGAGAAACGGTAAGTAAACGCCGTATTTACATATCTGCCGCTGTGCAGGAGAATCCGTATAGGTGTTCGAGTGTTCGAACCCTAATGCGTGAGAAATAGTGAGTAAACGCCGTATTTACATATCTGCCACTGTGCAGGAGAATCTGTATAGGAGTTCGAGTGTTCGAACCCTAATGCATGGGAAATGGTAAGTAAACGCCGTATTTACATATCTGCCACTGTGCGGGAGAATCCGTATAGGTGTTCGAGTGTTCGAACCCTAATGCGTGAGAAATAGTTGTAAACGCCGTATTTACATATCTGCCACTGTGCAGGAGAATCCGTATAGGTGTTCGAGTGTTCGAACCCTAATGCGTGAGAAATGGTAAGTAAACGCCGTGTTTACATATCTGCCACGGTGCGGGAGAATCCGTATAGGTGTTCGAGTGTTCGAACCCTAATGCGTGGGAAATGGTAAGTAAACGCCGTATTTACATATCTGCCACTGTGCAGGAGAATCCGTATAGGTGTTCGAGTGTTCGGACCCTAATGCATGAGCAATGGTAGGTAACTGCCGTATTTACATATCTGCCACTGTGCAGGAGAATTCGTAAAGGTGTTCGAGTCTTCGAACCCTAATGCGTGAGAAAGAGTAAGTAAACGCCGTATTTCCATATCTGCCACTGTGCAGGGGAATCCGTATAGGTGTTCGAGTGTTCGAACCCTAATACGTGAGAAATGGTAGGTAAACGCCGTATTTACATATCTGCCACTCCGCAGGATAATCTGTATAGGTGTTCGAGTGTTCGAACCCTAATGCGTGAGAAATGGTCGGTAAACGCCGTATTTACATATCTGCCACTGTGCAGGACAATCCGTATAGGTGTTCGATTGTTCGAACCCTAATGCGTGAGAAATGGTAAGTAAACGCCGTATTTACATATCTGCCACTGTGCAGGAGAATCCGTATAGGTGCTCGAGTGTTCGAACCCTAATACGTGAGAAATGGTAGGTAAACGTCGTATTTACATATCAGCCACTGTGCAGGAGAATCCGTATAGGTGTTCGAGTGTTCGAGGCCTAATGCGTGAGAAACGGTAAGTCAACACCGTATTTACATATCTGCCACTGTGCAGGAGAATCCGTATAGGTGTTCAAGTGCTCGAACCCTAATGCATGAGAAATGGTAAGTAAACGCCGTATTTACATATCTGCCACTGTGCAGGAGAATCCGTATAGGTGTTCGACTGCTCGAACCCTAATGCATGAGCAATGGTAGGTAACTGCCGTATTTACATATCTGCCACTGTGCAGGAGAATTCGTATAGGTGTTCGAGTCTTCGAACCCTAATGCGTGAGAAAGAGTAAGTAAACGCCGTATTTACATATCTGCCACTGTGCAGGAGAATCCGTATAGGTGTTCGAGTGTTCGAACCCTAATACGTGAGAAATGGTAGGTAAACGCCGTATTTACATATCTGCCACTGCGCAGGAGAATCTGTATAGGTGTTCGAGTGTTCGAACCCTAATGCGTGAGAAATGGTCGGTAAACGCCGTATTTACATATCTGCCACTGTGCAGGACAATCCGTATAGGTGTTCGAGTGTTCGAACCCTAATGCGTGAGAAATGGTAAGTAAACGCCGTATTTACATATCTGCCACTGTGCAGGAGAATCCGTATAGTTGCTCGAGTGTTCGAACCCTAATACGTGAGAAATGGTAGGTAAACGGCGTATTTACATATCTGCCACTGCGCAGGAGAATCCGTACAGGTGTTCGAGTGTTCGAACCCTAATGCGTGAAAAATGGTAGGTAACTGCCGTATTTACATATCTGCCACTGTGCAGGAGAATCCGTATAGGTCTTCAAGTGTTCGAACCCTAATGCGTGAGAAATGGTAAGTAAACGCCGTATTTACATGTCTGCCACTATGCAGGAGAATCCGTATAGGTGTTCGAGTGTTCGAACCCTAATGCGTGAGAAATGGCCGGTAAACGCCGTATTTACATATCTGCCACTGTTCAGGAGAATCCGTATAGGAGTTCGAGTGTTCGAACCCTAATGCGTGAGAAATGGTCGGTAAACGCCGTATTTACATATCTGCCACGCTGCAGGAGAATCCGTATAGGTGTTCGAGTGTTCGAACCCTAATGCGTGAGAAATGGTAAGTAAACGCCGTATTTACATATCTGCCACTATGCAGGAGAATCCGTATAGGTGTTCGAGTGTTCGAACCCTAATGCGTGAGAAATGGCCGGTAAACGCCGTATTTACATATCTGCCACTATTCAGGAGAATCCGTATAGGTGGTCGACTGTTCGAACCCTAATGCGTGAGAAATGGTCGGTAAACACCGTATTTACATATCTGCCACTGTGCAGGAGAATCCGTATAGGTGTTCGAGTGTTCGAACCCTAATGCGTGAGAAATGGTAAGTAAACGCCGTATTTACATATCTGCCACTGTGCGGGAGAATCCGTATAGGTGTTCGAGTGTTCGAACCCTAATGCGTGAGAAATAGTTGTAAACGCCGTATTTACATATCTGCCACTGTGCAGGAGAATCCGTATAGGTGTTCGAGTGTTCGAACCCTAATGCGTGAGAAATGGTAAGTAAACGCCGTGTTTACATATCTGCCACTGTGCGGGAGAATCCGCATAGGTGTTCGAGTGTTCGAACCCTAATGCGTGGGAAATGGTAAGTAAACGCCGTATTTACGTATCTGCCACTGTGCAGGAGAATCCGTATAGGTGTTCGAGTGCTCGAACCCTAATGCATGAGAAATGGTAGGTAACTGCTGTATTTACATATCTACCACTGTGCATGAGAATCCGTATAGGTGTTCGAGTGTTCGAACCCTAATGCGTGAGAAATAGTAAGTAAACGCCGTATTTACATATCTGCCACTGTGCAGGAGAATCCGTATAGGTGTTCGAGTGTTCGAACCTTAATGCGTGAGAAACGGTAAGTAAACGCCGTATTTACATATCTGCCGCTGTGCAGGAGAATCCGTATAGGTGTTCGAGTGTTCGAACCCTAATGCGTGAGAAATAGTGAGTAAACGCCGTATTTACATATCTGCCACTGTGCAGGAGAATCTGTATAGGTGTTCGAGTGTTCGAACCCTAATGCATGAGAAATGGTAAGTAAACGCCGTATTTACATATCTGCCACTGTGCGGGAGAATCCGTATAGGTGTTCGAGTGTTCGAACCCTAATGCGTGAGAAATAGTTGTAAACGCCGTATTTACATATCTGCCACTGTGCAGGAGAATCCGTATAGGTGTTCGAGTGTTCGAACCCTAATGCGTGAGAAATGGTAAGTAAACGCCGTGTTTACATATCTGCCACGGTGCGGGAGAATCCGTATAGGTGTTCGAGTGTTCGAACCCTAATGCGTGGGAAATGGTAAGCAAACGCCGTATTTACATATCTGCCACTGTGCAGGAGAATCCGTATAGGTGTTCGAGTGTTCGAACCCTAATGCATGAGCAATGGTAGGTAACTGCCGTATTTACATATCTGCCACTGTGCAGGAGAATTCGTAAAGGTGTTCGAGTCTTCGAACCCTAATGCGTGAGAAAGAGTAAGTAAACGCCGTATTTCCATATCTGCCACTGTGCAGGGGAATCCGTATAGGTGTTCGAGTGTTCGAACCCTAATACGTGAGAAATGGTAGGTAAACGCCGTATTTACATATCTGCCACTCCGCAGGATAATCTGTATAGGTGTTCGAGTGTTCGAACCCTAATGCGTGAGAAATGGTCGGTAAACGCCGTATTTACATATCTGCCACTGTGCAGGACAATCCGTATAGGTGTTCGATTGTTCGAACCCTAATGCGTGAGAAATGGTAAGTAAACGCCGTATTTACATATCTGCCACTGTGCAGGAGAATCCGTATAGGTGCTCGAGTGTTCGAACCCTAATACGTGAGAAATGGTAGGTAAACGTCGTATTTACATATCAGCCACTGTGCAGGAGAATCCGTATAGGTGTTCGAGTGTTCGAGCCCTAATGCGTGAGAAACGGTAAGTCAACACCGTATTTACATATCTGCCACTGTGCAGGAGAATCCGTATAGGTGTTCGAGTGCTCGAACCCTAATGCATGAGAAATGGTAAGTAAACGCCGTATTTACATATCTGCCACTGTGCAGGAGAATCCGTATAGGTGTTCGAGTGCTCGAACCCTAATGCATGAGCAATGGTAGGTAACTGCCGTATTTACATATCTGCCACTGTGCAGGAGAATTCGTATAGGTGTTCGAGTCTTCGAACCTTAATGCGTGAGAAAGAGTAAGTAAACGCCGTATTTACATATCTGCCACTGTGCAGGAGAATCCGTATAGGTGTTCGAGTGTTCGAACCCCAATACGTGAGAAATGGTAGGTAAACGCCGTATTTACATATCTGCCACTGCGCAGGAGAATCTGTATAGGTGTTCGAGTGTTCGAACCCTAATGCGTGAGAAATGGTCGGTAAACGCCGTATTTACATATCTGCCACTGTGCAGGACAATCCGTATAGGTGTTCGAGTGTTCGAACCCTAATGCGTGAGAAATGGTAAGTAAACGCCGTATTTACATATCTGCCACTGTGCAGGAGAATCCGTATAGTTGCTCGAGTGTTCGAACCCTAATTCGTGAGAAATGGTAGGTAAACGGCGTATTTACATATCTGCCACTGCGCAGGAGAATCCGTACAGGTGTTCGAGTGTTCGAACCCTAATGCGTGAAAAATGGTAGGTAACTGCCGTATTTACATATCTGCCACTGTGCAGGAGAATCCGTATAGGTCTTCAAGTGTTCGAACCCTAATGCGTGAGAAATGGTAAGTAAACGCCGTATTTACATGTCTGCCACTATGCAGGAGAATCCGTATAGGTGTTCGAGTGTTCGAACCCAAATGCGTGAGAAATGGCCGGTAAACGCCGTATTTACATATCTGCCACTGTTCAGGAGAATCCGTATAGGAGTTCGAGTGTTCGAACCCTAATGCGTGAGAAATGGTCGGTAAACGCCGTATTTACATATCTGCCACTCTGCAGGAGAATCCGTATAGGTGTTCGAGTGTTCGAACCCTAATGCGTGAGAAATGGTAAGTAAACGCCATATTTACATATCTGCCACTATGCAGGAGAATCCGTATAGGTGTTCGAGTGTTCGAACCCTAATGCGTGAGAAATGGCCGGTAAACGCCGTATTTACATATCTGCCACTATTCAGGAGAATCCGTATAGGTGGTCGACTGTTCGAACCCTAATGCGTGAGAAATGGTCGGTAAACGCCGTATTTACATATCTGCCACTGTGCAGGAGAATCCGTATAGTTGTTCGAGTGTTCGAACCCTAATGCGTGAGAAATGGTAACTAAACGCCGTATTTACATATCTGCCACTGTGCAGGAGAATCCGTATAGGTGTTCGAGTGTTCGAACCCTAATACGTGAGAAATGGTAGGTAAACGCCGTATTTACATGTCTGCCACTATGCAGGAGAATCCGTATAGGTGTTCGAGTGTTCGAACCCTAATGCGTGAGAAATGGTAGGTAACTGCCGTATTTACATATCTGCCACTGTGCAGGAGAATCCGTATAGGTGTTCGAGTGTTCGAACCCTAATGCGTGAGAAATAGTGAGTAAACGCTGTATTTACATATCTGCCACTGTGCAGGAGAATCCGTATAGGTGTTCGAGTGTTCGAACCCTAATGCGTGAAAAATGGTAGGTAACTGCCGTATTTACATATCTGCCACTGTGCAGGAGAATCCGTATAGGTGTTCAAGTGTTCGAACCCTAATGCGTGAGAAATGGTAAGTAAACGCCGTATTTACATGTCTGCCACTATGCAGGAGAATCCGTATAGGTGTTCGAGTGTTCGAACCCTAATGCGTGAGAAATGGCCGGTAAACGCCGTATTTACTTATCTGCCACTGTTTAGGAGAATCCGTGTAGGAGTTCGAGTGTTCGAACCGTAATGCGTGAGAAATGGTCGGAAAACGCCGTATTTACATATCTGCCACTCTGCAGGAGAATCCGTATAGGTGTTCGAGTGTTCGAACCCTAATGCGTGAGAAATGGTAAGTAAACGCCGTATTTACATATCTGCCACTATGCAGGAGAATCCGTATAGGTGTTCGAGTGTTCGAACCCTAATGCGTGAGAAATGGCCGGTAAACGCCGTATTTACATATCTGCCACTATTCAGGAGAATCCGTATAGGTGGTCGACTGTTCGAACCCTAATGCGTGAGAAATGGTCGGTAAACGCCGTATTTACATATCTGCCACTGTGCAGGAAAATCCGTATAGTTGTTCGAGTGTTCGAACCCTAATGCTTGAGAAATGGTAACTAAACGCCGTATTTACATATCTGCCACTGTGCAGGAGAATCCGTATAGGTGTTCGAGTGTTCGAACCCTAATACGTGAGAAATGGTAGGTAAACGCCGTATTTACATGTCTGCCACTGTGCAGGAGAATCCGTATAGGTGTTCGAGTGTTCGAACCCTAATGCGTGAGAAATGGTAGGTAACTGCCGTATTTACATATCTGCCACTGTGCAGGAGAATCCGTATAGGTGTTCGAGTGTTCGAACCCTAATGCGTGAGAAATAGTGAGTAAACGCTGTATTTACATATCTGCCACTGTGCAAGAGAATCCGTATAGGTGTTCGAGTGTTCGAACCCTAATGCGTGAGAAATGGTAAGTAAATGCCGTATTTACATATCTACCACTGTGCAGGAGAATCCGTATAGGTGTTCGAGTGTTCGAACCCTAATGCGTGAGAAATGGTAAGTAAACGCCGTATTTACATATTTGCCACTGTGCAGGAGAATCCGTATAGGTGTTCGAGTGTTCGAACCCTAATGCATGAGAAATGGTAATTAACTGCCGTATTTGCATACCTGCCACTGTGCAGGAGAATCCGTATAGGTGTTCGAGTGTTCGAACCCTAATGCGTGAGAAATAGTGAGTTAACGCCGTATTTACATATCTACCACTGTGCAGGAGAATCCGTATAGGTGTTCGAGTGTTCGAACCCTAATGCGTGAGAAATGCTAAGTAAACGCCGTATTTACATATTTGCCACTGTGCAGGAGAATCCGTATAGGTGTTCGAGTGTTCGAACCCAAATGCAGGAGAAATGGTAATTAACTGCCGTATTTGCATACCTGCCACTGTGCAGGAGAATCCGTATAGGTGTTCGAGTGTTCGAACCCTAATGCGTGAGAAATAGTGAGTTAACGCCGTATTTACGTATCTGCCACTGTGGAGGAGAATCCGTATAGGTGTTCGAGTGTTCGAACCCTAATGCGTGAGAAATGGTAAGTAAACGCCGTATTTACATATCTACCGCTGTGCGGGAGAATCCGTATAAGTGTTCGAGTGTTCGAACCATAATGCCTGAGGAATAGTGAGTAAACGCCGTATTTACATATCTGCCACTGTGCAGGAGAATCCGTATAGGTGTTCGAGTGTTCGAAACCTAGTGCTTGAGAAACGGTAAGTAAACGCCGTATTTACATATCTGCCACTGTGCAGGAGAATCCGTATAGGTGTTCGAGTGTTCGAACCCTAATGCGTGAGAAATGGTAAGTAAACGCCGTATTTACATATCTGCCACTGTGCAGGGGAATCCGTATAGCTGTTCGAGTGTTCGAACCCTAATGCATGAGAAATGGTAGGTAACTGCCGTATTTACATATCTGCCACTGTGCAGGAGAATCCGTATAGGTGTTCGAGTGTTCGAACCCTAATGCGTGAAAAATGGTAGGTAACTGCCGTATTTACATATCTGCCACTGTGCAGGAGAATCCGTATAGGTGTTCAAGTGTTCGAACCCTAATGCGTGAGAAATGGTAAGTAAACGCCGTATTTACATGTCTGCCACTATGCAGGAGAATCCGTATAGGTGTTCGAGTGTTCGAACCCTAATGCG
Organism: Camellia granthamiana; assembly: GCA_036172215.1. Lineage (NCBI taxonomy): Eukaryota > Viridiplantae > Streptophyta > Magnoliopsida > Ericales > Theaceae > Camellia > Camellia granthamiana. The sequence goes on from JAXFYN010000471.1 coordinate 62,411, forward strand.
TGAGAAATGGCCGGTAAACGCCGTATTTACTTATCTGCCACTGTTTAGGAGAATCCGTGTAGGAGTTCGAGTGTTCGAACCGTAATGCGTGAGAAATGGTCGGAAAACGCCGTATTTACATATCTGCCACTCTGCAGGAGAATCCGTATAGGTGTTCGAGTGTTCGAACCCTAATGCGTGAGAAATGGTAAGTAAACGCCGTATTTACATATCTGCCACTATGCAGGAGAATCCGTATAGGTGTTCGAGTGTTCGAACCCTAATGCGTGAGAAATGGCCGGTAAACGCCGTATTTACATATCTGCCACTATTCAGGAGAATCCGTATAGGTGGTCGACTGTTCGAACCCTAATGCGTGAGAAATGGTCGGTAAACGCCGTATTTACATATCTGCCACTGTGCAGGAAAATCCGTATAGTTGTTCGAGTGTTCGAACCCTAATGCTTGAGAAATGGTAACTAAACGCCGTATTTACATATCTGCCACTGTGCAGGAGAATCCGTATAGGTGTTCGAGTGTTCGAACCCTAATACGTGAGAAATGGTAGGTAAACGCCGTATTTACATGTCTGCCACTGTGCAGGAGAATCCGTATAGGTGTTCGAGTGTTCGAACCCTAATGCGTGAGAAATGGTAGGTAACTGCCGTATTTACATATCTGCCACTGTGCAGGAGAATCCGTATAGGTGTTCGAGTGTTCGAACCCTAATGCGTGAGAAATAGTGAGTAAACGCTGTATTTACATATCTGCCACTGTGCAAGAGAATCCGTATAGGTGTTCGAGTGTTCGAACCCTAATGCGTGAGAAATGGTAAGTAAATGCCGTATTTACATATCTACCACTGTGCAGGAGAATCCGTATAGGTGTTCGAGTGTTCGAACCCTAATGCGTGAGAAATGGTAAGTAAACGCCGTATTTACATATTTGCCACTGTGCAGGAGAATCCGTATAGGTGTTCGAGTGTTCGAACCCTAATGCATGAGAAATGGTAATTAACTGCCGTATTTGCATACCTGCCACTGTGCAGGAGAATCCGTATAGGTGTTCGAGTGTTCGAACCCTAATGCGTGAGAAATAGTGAGTTAACGCCGTATTTACATATCTACCACTGTGCAGGAGAATCCGTATAGGTGTTCGAGTGTTCGAACCCTAATGCGTGAGAAATGCTAAGTAAACGACGTATTTACATATTTGCCACTGTGCAGGAGAATCCGTATAGGTGTTCGAGTGTTCGAACCCAAATGCAGGAGAAATGGTAATTAACTGCCGTATTTGCATACCTGCCACTGTGCAGGAGAATCCGTATAGGTGTTCGAGTGTTCGAACCCTAATGCGTGAGAAATAGTGAGTTAACGCCGTATTTACGTATCTGCCACTGTGGAGGAGAATCCGTATAGGTGTTCGAGTGTTCGAACCCTAATGCGTGAGAAATGGTAAGTAAACGCCGTATTTACATATCTACCGCTGTGCGGGAGAATCCGTATAAGTGTTCGAGTGTTCGAACCATAATGCCTGAGGAATAGTGAGTAAACGCCGTATTTACATATCTGCCACTGTGCAGGAGAATCCGTATAGGTGTTCGAGTGTTCGAAACCTAGTGCTTGAGAAACGGTAAGTAAACGCCGTATTTACATATCTGCCACTGTGCAGGAGAATCCGTATAGGTGTTCGAGTGTTCGAACCCTAATGCGTGAGAAATGGTAAGTAAACGCCGTATTTACATATCTGCCACTGTGCAGGGGAATCCGTATAGCTGTTCGAGTGTTCGAACCCTAATGCATGAGAAATGGTAGGTAACTGCCGTATTTACATATCTGCCACTGTGCAGGAGAATCCGTATAGGTGTTCGAGTGTTCGAACCCTAATGCGTCAGAAATAGTAAGTAAACGCCGTATTTACATATCTGCCACTGTGCAGGAGAATCCGTATAGGTGTTCGAGTGTTCGAACCCTAATACGTGAGAAATGGCAGGTAAACGCCGTATTTACATATCTGCCACTGCGAAGGAGAATCTGTATAGGTGTTCGAGTGTTCGAACCCTAATGCGTGAGAAATGGCCGGTAAACGCCGTATTTACATATCTGCCACTGTGCAGGACAATCCGTATAGGTGTTCGAGTGTTCCAACCCTAATGCGTGAGAAATGGTAAGTAAACGCCGTATTTACATATCTGCCACTGTGCAGGAGAATCCGTATAGTTGCTCGAGTGTTCGAACCCTAATACGTGAGAAATGGTAGGTAAACGGCGTATTTACATATCTGCCAGTGTGCAGGAGAATCCGTATAGGTGTTCGAGTGTTCGAACCCGAATGCATGAGAAATGGTAAGTAAACGCCATATTTACATATCTGCCACTGTGCAGGAGAATCCGTATAGGTGTTCGAGTGTTCGAACCCTAATGCGTGAGAAATGGTAGGTAAACGCCGTATTTACATATCTGCCACTGCGCAGGAGAATCTGTATAGGTGTTCGAGTGTTCGAACCCTAATGCGTGAGTAATGGTCGGTAAACGCCGTATTTACATATCTGCCACTGTGCAGGAGAATCCGTATAGGTGTTCGAGTGTTCGATTCCTAATGCGTGAGAAATGGTAAGTGAACGCCGAATTTACATATCTGCCACTGTGCAGGAGAATCCGTGTAGGTGTTCGAGTGTTCGAACCCTAATACGTGAGAAATGGTAGGTCAACGCCGTCTTTACATATCTGCCACAGTGCAGGAGAATCTGTATAGGTGTTCGAGTGTTCGAACCCTAATGCGTGGGAAATGGTAGGTAACTGCCGTATTTACATATCTGCCACTGTGCAGGAGAATCCGTATAGGTGTTCGAGTGTTCCAACCCTAATGCGTCAGAAATAGTAAGTAAACGCCGTATTTACATATCTGCCACTGTGCAGGGGAATCCGTATAGGTGTTCGAGTGTTCGAACCCTAATGCATGAGAAATGGTAAGTAAACGCCATATTTACATATCTGCCACTGTGCAGGAGAATCCGTATAGGTGTTCGAGTGTTCGAACCCTAATGCGTGAGAAATGGTAGGTAAACGCCGTATTTACATATCTGCCACTGCGCAGGAGAATCTGTATAGGTGTTCGAGTGTTCGAACCCTAATGCGTGAGTAATGGTCGGTAAACGCCGTATTTACATATCTGCCACTGTGCAGGAGAATCCGTATAGGTGTTCGAGTGTTCGATTCCTAATGCGTGAGAAATGGTAAGTGAACGCCGAATTTACATATCTGCCACTGTGCAGGAGAATCCGTATAGGTGTTCGAGTGTTCGAACCCTAATACGTGAGAAATGGTAGGTCAACGCCGTCTTTACATATCTGCCACAGTGCAGGAGAATCTGTATAGGTGTTCGAGTGTTCGAACCCTAATGCGTGGGAAATGGTAGGTAACTGCCGTATTTACATATCTGCCACTGTGCGGGAGAATCCGTATAGGTATTCGAGTGTTCGAACCCTAATGCGTGAGAAATAGTGAGTAAACGCCGTATTTACGTATCTGCCACTGTGGAGGAGAATCCGTATTGGTGTTCGAGTGTTCGAACCCTAATGCGTGAGAAATGGTAAGTAAACGCCGTATTTACATATCTACCGCTGTGCGGGAGAATCCGTATAGGTGTTCGAGTGTTCGAACCCTAATGCATGAGAAATAGAGAGTAAACGCCGTATTTACATATCTGCCACTGTGCAGGAGAATCCGTATAGGTGTTCGAGTGTTCGAACCCTAATGCGTGAGAAACGGTAAGTAAACGTCGTATTTACATATCTGCCACTATGCAGGAGAATCCGTATAGGTGTTCGAGTGTTCGAACCCTAATGCGTGAGAAATAGTGAGTAAACGCCGTATTTACATATCTGCCACTGTGCAGGAGAATCCGTATAGGTGTTCGAGTGTTCGAACCCTAATGCGTGAGAAATGGTAAGTAAACGCCGTATTTACATATCTGCCACTGTGTGGGAGAATCCGTATAGGTGTTCGAGTGTTCGAACCCTAATGCGTGAGAAATAGTGAGTAAACGCCGTATTTACATATCTGCCACTGTGCAGGAGAATCCGTATAGGTGTTCGAGTGTTCGAACCCTAATGCGTGAGAAATGGTAAGTAAACGCCGTGTTTACATATCTGCCACTGTGCGGGAGAATCCGTATAGGTGTTCGAGTGTTCGAACCCTAATGCGTGGGAAATGGTAAGTAAACGCCGTATTTACATATCTGCCACTGTGCAGGAGAATCCGTATAGGTGTTCGAGTGTTCGAACCCTAAGGCATGAGCAATGGTAGGTAACTGCCGTATTTACATATCTGCCACTGTGCAGGACAATTCGTATAGGTGTTCGAGTCTTCGAACCCTAATGCGTGAGAAAGAGTAAGTAAACGCCGTATTTACATATCTGCCACTGTGCAGGAGAATCCGTATAGGTGTTCGAGTGTTCGAACCCTAATACGTGAGAAATGGTAGGTCAACGCCGTCTTTACATATCTGCCACTGTGCAGGAGAATCCGTATAGGTGTTCGAGTGTTCGAACCCTAATGTGTGGGAAATGGTAGGTAACTGCCGTATTTACATATCTGCCACTGTGCAGGAGAATCCGTATAGGTGTTCGAGTGTTCGAACCCTAATGCGTGAGAAATAGTGAGTAAACGCCGTATTTACGTATCTGCCACTGTGCAGGAGAATCCGTATAGGTGTTCGAGTGTTCGAACCCTAATGAGTGAGAAATAGTGACTAAACGCCGTATTTACATATCTGCCACTGCGCAGGAGAATCCGTATAGGTGTTCGAGTGTTCGAACCCTAATGCGTGAGAAATGGTAAGTCAACGCCGTATTTACATATCTGCCACTGTGCAGGAGAATCCGTATAGGTGTTCGAGTGTTCGAACCCCAATGCGTGTGAAATGGTAAGTAAACGCCATATTTACATAGCTGCCACTGCGCAGGGGAATCCGTATAGGTGTCGAGTGTTCGAACCCTAATGCATGAGAAATGGTAAGTAAACGCCGTATTTACATATCTGCCACTGGGCAGGAGAATCCGTATAGGTGTTCGAGTGTTCGAACCCTAATACGTGAGAAATGGTAGGTAAACGCCGTATTTACATATCTGCCACTGCGCAAGAGAATCTGTATAGGTGTTCGAGTGTTCGAACCCTAAGGCGTGAGTAATGGTCGGTAAACGCCATATTTACATATCTGCCACTGTGCAGGAGAATCCGTATAGGTGTTCGAGTGTTCGAACCCTAATGCATGAGAAATGGTAAGTAAACGCCATATTTACATATCTGCCACTGTGCAGGAGAATCCGTATAGGTGTTCGAGTGTTCGAACCCTAATGCGTGAGAAATGGTAGGTAAACGCCGTATTTACATATCTGCCACTGCGCAGGAGAATCTGTATAGGTGTTCGAGTGTTCGAACCCTAATGCGTGAGTAATGGTCGGTAAACGCCGTATTTACATATCTGCCACTGTGCAGGAGAATCCGTATAGGTGTTCGAGTGTTCGATTCCTAATGCGTGAGAAATGGTAAGTGAACGCCGAATTTACATATCTGCCACTGTGCAGGAGAATCCGTATAGGTGTTCGAGTGTTCGAACCCTAATACGTGAGAAATGGTAGGTCAACGCCGTCTTTACATGTCTGCCACAGTGCAGGAGAATCTGTATAGGTGTTCGAGTGTTCGAACCCTAATGCGTGGGAAATGGTAGGTAACTGCCGTATTTACATATCTGCCACTGTGCGGGAGAATCCGTATAGGTGTTCGAGTGTTCGAACCCTAATGCGTGAGAAATAGTGAGTAAACGCCGTATTTACGTATCTGCCACTGTGGAGGAGAATCCGTATAGGTGTTCGAGTGTTCGAACCCTAATGCGTGAGAAATGGTAAGTAAACGCCGTATTTACATATCTACCGCTGTGCGGGAGAATCCGTATAGGTGTTCGAGTGTTCGAACGCTAATGCATGAGAAATAGAGAGTAAACGCCGTATTTACATATCTGCCACTGTGCAGGAGAATCCGTATAGGTGTTCGAGTGTTCGAACCCTAATGCATGAGAAACGGTAAGTAAACGTCGTATTTACATATCTGCCACTATGCAGGAGAATCCGTATAGGTGTTCGAGTGTTCGAACCCTAATGCGTGAGAAATAGTGAGTAAACGCCGTATTTACATATCTGCCACTGTGCAGGAGAATCCGTATAGGTGTTCGAGTGTTCGAACCCTAATGCGTGAGAAATGGTAAGTAAACGCCGTATTTACATATCTGCCACTGTGTGGGAGAATCCGTATAGGTGTTCGAGTGTTCGAACCCTAATGCGTGAGAAATAGTGAGTAAACGCCGTATTTACATATCTGCCACTGTGCAGGAGAATCCGTATAGGTGTTCGAGTGTTCGAACCCTAATGCGTGAGAAATGGTAAGTAAACGCCGTGTTTACATATCTGCCACTGTGCGGGAGAATCCGTATAGGTGTTCGAGTGTTCGAACCCTAATGCGTGGGAAATGGTAAGTAAACGCCGTATTTACATATCTGCCACTGTGCAGGAGAATCCGTATAGGTGTTCGAGTGTTCGAACCCTAAGGCATGAGCAATGGTAGGTAACTGCCGTATTTACATATCTGCCACTGTGCAGGACAATTCGTATAGGTGTTCGAGTCTTCGAACCCTAATGCGTGAGAAAGAGTAAGTAAACGCCGTATTTACATATCTGCCACTGTGCAGGAGAATCCGTATAGGTGTTCGAGTGTTCGAACCCTAATACGTGAGAAATGGTAGGTCAACGCCGTCTTTACATATCTGCCACTGTGCAGGAGAATCCGTATAGGTGTTCGAGTGTTCGAACCCTAATGCGTGGGAAATGGTAGGTAACTGCCGTATTTACATATCTGCCACTGTGCAGGAGAATCCGTATAGGTGTTCGAGTGTTCGAACCCTAATGCGTGAGAAATAGTGAGTAAACGCCGTATTTACGTATCTGCCACTGTGCAGGAGAATCCGTATAGGTGTTCGAGTGTTCGAACCCTAATGCGTGAGAAATGGTAAGTAAACGCCGTATTTACATATCTACCGCTGTGCTGGAGAATCCGTATAGGTGTTCGAGTGTTCGAACCCTAATGAGTGAGAAATAGTGAGTAAACGCCGTATTTACATATCTGCCACTGTGCAGGAGAATCCGTATAGGTGTTCGAGTGTTCGAACCCTAATGCGTGAGAAATTGTAAGTCAACGCCGTATTTACATATCTGCCACTGTGCAGGAGAATCCGTATAGGTGTTCGAGTGTTCGAACGCCAATGCGTGTGAAATGGTAAGTAAACGCCATATTTACATAGCTGCCACTGTGCTGGAGAATCCGTATAGGTGTCAAGTGTTCGAACCCTAATGCATGAGAAATGGTAAGTAAACGCCGTATTTACATATCTGCCACTGGGCAGGAGAATCCGTATAGGTGTTCGAGTGTTCGAACCCTAAGGCATGAGCAATGGTAGGTAACTGCCGTATTTACATATCTGCCACTGTGCAGGACAATTCGTACAGGTGTTCGAGTCTTCGAACCCTAATGCGCGAGAAAGAGTAAGTAAACGCCGTATTTACATATCTGCCGCTGTGCGGGAGAATCCGTATAGGTGTTCGAGTGTTCGAACGCTAATGCATGAGAAATAGAGAGTAAACGCCGTATTTACATATCTGCCACTGTGCAGGAGAATCCGTATAGGTGTTCGAGTGTTCGAACCCTAATGCATGAGAAACGGTAAGTAAACGTCGTATTTACATATCTGCCACTATGCAGGAGAATCCATATAGGTGTTCGAGTGTTCGAACCCTAATGCGTGAGAAATAGTGAGTAAACGCCGTATTTACATATCTGCCACTGTGCAGGAGAATCCGTATAGGTGTTCGAGTGTTCGAACCCTAATGCGTGAGAAATGGTAAGTAAACGCCGTATTTACATATCTGCCACTGTGTGGGAGAATCCGCATAGGTGTTCGAGTGTTCGAACCCTAATGCGTGAGAAATAGTGAGTAAACGCCGTATTTACATATCTGCCACTGTGCAGGAGAATCCGTATAGGTGTTCGAGTGTTCGAACCCTAATGCGTGAGAAATGGTAAGTAAACGCCGTGTTTACATATCTGCCACTGTGCGGGAGAATCCGTATAGGTGTTCGAGTGTTCGAACCCTAATGCGTGGGAAATGGTAAGTAAACGCCGTATTTACATATCTGCCACTGTGCAGGAGAATCCGTATAGGTGTTCGAGTGTTCGAACCCTAAGGCATGAGCAATGGTAGGTAACTGCCGTATTTACATATCTGCCACTGTGCAGGACAATTCGTATAGGTGTTCGAGTCTTCGAACCCTAATGCGTGAGAAAGAGTAAGTAAACGCCGTATTTACATATCTGCCACTGTGCAGGAGAATCCGTATAGGTGTTCGAGTGTTCGAACCCTAATACGTGAGAAATGGTAGGTCAACGCCGTCTTTACATATCTGCCACTGTGTAGGAGAATCCGTATAGGTGTTCGAGTGTTCGAACCCTAATGCGTGGGAAATGGTAGGTAACTGCCGTATTTACATATCTGCCACTGTGCAGGAGAATCCGTATAGGTGTTCGAGTGTTCGAACCCTAATGCGTGAGAAATAGTGAGTAAACGCCGTATTTACGTATCTGCCACTGTGCAGGAGAATCCGTATAGGTGTTCGAGTGTTCGAACCCTAATGCGTGAGAAATGGTAAGTAAACGCCGTATTTACATATCTACCGCTGTGCTGGAGAATCCGTATAGGTGTTCGAGTGTTCGAACCCTAATGAGTGAGAAATAGTGAGTAAACGCCGTATTTACATATCTGCCACTGTGCAGGAGAATCCGTATAGGTGTTCGAGTGTTCGAACCCTAATGCGTGAGAAATTGTAAGTCAACGCCGTATTTACATATCTGCCACTGTGCAGGAGAATCCGTATAGGTGTTCGAGTGTTCGAACGCCAATGCGTGTGAAATGGTAAGTAAACGCCATATTTACATAGCTGCCACTGTGCTGGAGAATCCGTATAGGTGTCAAGTGTTCGAACCCTAATGCATGAGAAATGGTAAGTAAATGCCGTATTTACATATCTGCCACTGGGCAGGAGAATCCGTATAGGTGTTCGAGTGTTCGAACCCTAAGGCATGAGCAATGGTAGGTAACTGCCGTATTTACATATCTGCCACTGTGCAGGACAATTCGTACAGGTGTTCGAGTCTTCGAACCCTAATGCGTGAGAAAGAGTAAGTAAACGCCGTATTTACATATCTGCCACTGTGCAGGAGAATCTGTATAGGTGTTCGAGTGTTCGAACCCTAATACGTGAGAAATGGTAGGTCAACGCCGTCTTTACATATCTGCCACTGTGCAGGAGAATCCGTATAGGTGTTCGAGTGTTCGAACCCTAATGCGTGGGAAATGGTAGGTAACTGCCGTATTTACATATCTGCCACTGTGCAGGAGAATCCGTATAGGTGTTCGAGTGTTCGAACCCTAATGCGTGAGAAATAGTGAGTAAACGCCGTATTTACGTATCTGCCACTGTGCAGGAGAATCCGTATAGGTGTTCGAGTGTTCGAACCCTAATGCGTGAGAAATGGTAAGTAAACGCCGTATTTACATATCTACCGCTGTGCTGGACAATCCGTATAGGTGTTCGAGTGTTCGAACCCTAATGAGTGAGAAATAGTGAGTAAACGCCGTATTTACATATCTGCCACTGTGCAGGAGAATCCGTATAGGTGTTCGAGTGTTCGAACCCTAATGCGTGAGAAATGGTAAGTCAACGCCGTATTTACATATCTGCCACTGTGCAGGAGAATCCGTATAGGTGTTCGAGTGTTCGAACGCCAATGCGTGTGAAATGGTAAGTAAACGCCATATTTACATAGCTGCCACTGTGCAGGAGAATCCGTATAGGTGTCAAGTGTTCGAACCCTAATGCATGAGAAATGGTAAGTAAACGCCGTATTTACATATCTGCCACTGGGCAGGAGAATCCGTATAGGTGTTCGAGTGTTCGAACCCTAATACGTGAGAAATGGTAGGTAAACGCCGTATTTACATATCTGCCACTGCGCAAGAGAATCTGTATAGGTGTTCGAGTGTTCGAACCCTAATGCGTGAGTAATGGTCGGTAAACGCCGTATTTACATATCTGCCACTGTGAAGGAGAATCCGTATAGGTGTTCGAGTGTTCGATTCCTAATGCGTGAGAAATGGTAAGTGAACGCCGAATTTACATATCTGCCACTGTGCAGGAGAATCCGTATAGGTGTTCGAGTGTTCGAACCCTAATACGTGAGAAATGGTAGGTCAATGCCGTCTTTACATATCTGCCACAGTGCAGGAGAATCTGTATAGGTGTTCGAGTGTTCGAACCCTAATGCGTGGGAAATGGTAGGTAACTGCCGTATTTACATATCTGCCACTGTGCGGGAGAATCCGTATAGGTGTTCGAGTGTTCGAACCCTAATGCGTGAGAAATAGTGAGTAAACGCCGTATTTACGTATCTGCCACTGTGGAGGAGAATCCGTATAGGTGTTCGAGTGTTCGAACCCTAATGCGTGAGAAATAGTAAGTAAACGCCGTATTTACATATCTGCCACTGTGCAGGAGAATCCGTATAGGTGTTCGAGTGTTCGAACCCTAATGCGTGAGAAACGGTAAGTAAACGCCGTATTTACATAGCTGCCGCTGTGCAGGAGAATCCGTATAGGTGTTCGAGTGTTCGAACCCTAATGCGTGAGAAATAGTGAGTAAACGCCGTATTTACATATCTGCCACTGTGCAGGAGAATCCGTATAGGTGTTCGAGTGTTCGAACCCTAATGCATGAGAAATGGTAAGTAAACGCCGTATTTACATATCTGCCACTGTACGGGAGAATCCGTGTAGGTGTTCGAGTGTTCGAACCCTAATTCGTGAGAAATAGTTGTAAACGCCGTATTTACATATCTGCCACTGTGCAGGAGAATCGGTATAGGTGTTCGAGTGTTCGAACCCTAATGCGTGAGAAATGGTAAGTAAACGCCGTGTTTACATATCTGCCACTGTGCGGGAGAATCCGTATAGGTGTTCGAGTGTTTGAACCCTAATGCGTGGGAAATGGTAAGTAAACGCCGTATTTACATATCTGCCACTGTGCAGGAGAATCCGTATAGGTGTTCGAGTGTTCGAACCCTAATGCATGAGCAATGGTAGGTAACTGCCGTATTTACATATCTGCCACTGTGCAGGAGAATTCGTAAAGCTGTTCGAGTCTTCGAACCCTAATGCGTGAGAAAGAGTAAGTAAACGCCGTATTTACATATCTGCCACTATGCAGGGGAATCCGTATAGGTGTTCGAGTGTTCGAACCCTAATACGTGAGAAATGGTAGGTAAACGCCGTATTTACATATCTGCCACTCCGCAGGATAATCTGTATAGGTGTTCGAGTGTTCGAACCCTAATGCGTGAGAAATGGTCGGTAAACGCCGTATTTACATATCTGCCACTGTGCAGGAGAATCCGTATAGGTGTTCGAGTGTTCGAACCCTATTGCGTGGGAAATGGTAAGTAAACGCCGTATTTACATATCTGCCACTGTGCAGGAGAATCCGTATAGGTGTTCGAGTGCTCGAACCCTAATGCATGAGAAATGGTAGGTAACTGCCGTATTTACATATCTACCACTGTGCATGAGAATCCGTATAGGTGTTCGAGTGTTCGAACCCTAATGCGTGAGAAATAGTAAGTAAACGCCGTATTTACATATCTGCCACTGTGCAGGAGAATCCGTATAGGTGTTCGAGTGTTCGAACCCTAATGCGTGAGAAACGGTAAGTAAACGCCGTATTTACATATCTGCCGCTGTGCAGGAGAATCCGTATAGGTGTTCGAGTGTTCGAACCCTAATGCGTGAGAAATAGTGAGTAAACGCCGTATTTACATATCTGCCACTGTGCAGGAGAATCTGTATAGGTGTTCGAGTGTTCGAACCCTAATGCATGAGAAATGGTAAGTAAACGCCGTATTTACATATCTGCCACTGTGCCGGAGAATCCGTATAGGTGTTCGAGTGTTCGAACCCTAATGCGTGAGAAATAGTTGTAAACGCCGTGTTTACATATCTGCCACTGTGCGGGGAGAATCCGTACAGGTGTTCGAGTGTTCGAACCCTAATGCGTGGGAAATGGTAAGTAATCGCCGTATTTACATATCTGCCACTGTGCAGGAGAATCCGTATAGGTGTTCGAGTGTTCGAACCCTAATGCATGAGCAATGGTAGGTAACTGCCGTATTTACATATCTGCCACTGTGCAGGAGAATTCATAAAGGTGTTCGAGTCTTCGAACCCTAATGCGTGAGAAAGAGTAAGTAAACGCCGTATTTACATATCTGCCACTGTGCAGGGGAATCCGTATAGGTGTTCGAGTGTTCGAACCCTAATACGTGAGAAATGGTAGGTAAACGCCGTATTTACATATCTGCCACTCCGCAGGATAATCTGTATAGGTGTTCGAGTGTTCGAACCCTAATGCGTGAGAAATGGTCGGTAAACGCCGTATTTACATATCTGCCACTGTGCAGGATAATCTGTATAGGTGTTCGAGTGTTCGAACCCTAATGCGTGAGAAATGGTCGGTAAACGCCGTATTTACATATCTGCCACTGTGCAGGAGAATCCGTATAGGTGTTCGAGTGTTCGAACCCTATTGCGTGGGAAATGGTAAGTAAACGCCGTATTTACATATCTGCCACTGTGCAGGAGAATCCGTATAGGTGTTCGAGTGCTCGAACCCTAATGCATGAGAAATGGTAGGTAACTGCCGTATTTACATATCTACCACTGTGCATGAGAATCCGTATAGGTGTTCGAGTGTTCGAACCCTAATGCGTGAGAAATAGTAAGTAAACGCCGTATTTACATATCTGCCACTGTGCAGGAGAATCCGTATAGGTGTTCGAGTGTTCGAACCCTAATGCGTGAGAAACGGTAAGTAAACGCCGTATTTACATATCTGCCGCTGTGCAGGAGAATCCGTATAGGTGTTCGAGTGTTCGAACCCTAATGCGTGAGAAATAGTGAGTAAACGCCGTATTTACATATCTGCCACTGTGCAGGAGAATCTGTATAGGTGTTCGAGTGTTCGAACCCTAATGCATGAGAAATGGTAAGTAAACGCCGTATTTACATATCTGCCACTGTGCCGGAGAATCCGTATAGGTGTTCGAGTGTTCGAACCCTAATGCGTGAGAAATAGTTGTAAACGCCGTGTTTACATATCTGCCACTGTGCGGGAGAATCCGTACAGGTGTTCGAGTGTTCGAACCCTAATGCGTGGGAAATGGTAAGTAATCGCCGTATTTACATATCTGCCACTGTGCAGGAGAATCCGTATAGGTGTTCGAGTGTTCGAACCCTAATGCATGAGCAATGGTAGGTAACTGCCGTATTTACATATCTGCCACTTGTGCAGGAGAATTCATAAAGGTGTTCGAGTCTTCGAACCCTAATGCGTGAGAAAGAGTAAGTAAACGCCGTATTTACATATCTGCCACTGTGCAGGGGAATCCGTATAGGTGTTCGAGTGTTCGAACCCTAATACGTGAGAAATGGTAGGTAAACGCCGTATTTACATATCTGCCACTCCGCAGGATAATCTGTATAGGTGTTCGAGTGTTCGAACCCTAATGCGTGAGAAATGGTCGGTAAACGCCGTATTTACATATCTGCCACTGTGCAGGACAATCCGTATAGGTGTTCGAGTGTTCGAACCCTAATGCGTGAGAAATGGTAAGTAAACGCCGTATTTACATATCTGCCACTGTGCAGGAGAATCCGTATAGGTGCTCGAGTGTTCGAACCCTAATACGTGAGAAATGGTAGGTAAACGTCGTATTTACATATCTGCCACTGTGCAGGAGAATCCGTATAGGTGTTCGAGTGTTCGAGCCCTAATGCGTGAGAAACGGTAAGTCAACACCGTATTTACATATCTGCCACTGTGCAGGAGAATCCGTATAGGTGTTCGAGTGCTCGAACCCTAATGCATGAGAAATGGTAAGTAAACGCCGTATTTACATATCTGCCACTGTGCAGGAGAATCCGTATAGGTGTTCGAGTGCTCGAACCCTAATGCATGAGCAATGGTAGGTAACTGCCGTATTTACATATCTGCCACTGTGCAGGAGAATTCGTATAGGTGTTCGAGTCTTCGAACCCTAATGCGTGAGAAAGAGTAAGTAAACGCCGTATTTACATATCTGCCACTGTGCAGGGGAATCCGTATAGGTGTTCGAGTGTTCGAACCCTAATACGTGAGAAATGGTAAGTAAACGCCGTATTTACATATCTGCCACTCCGCAGGATAATCTGTATAGGTGTTCGAGTGTTCGAACCCTAATGCGTGAGAAATGGTCGGTAAACGCCGTATTTACATATCTGCCACTGTGCAGGACAATCCGTATAGGTGTTCGAGTGTTCGAACCCTAATGCGTGAGAAATGGTAAGTAAACGCCGTATTTACATATCTGCCACTGTGCAGGAGAATCCGTATAGGTGCTCGAGTGTTCGAACCCTAATACATGAGAAATGGTAGGTAAACGTCGTATTTACATATCTGCCACTGTGCAGGAGAATCCGTATAGGTGTTCGAGTGTTCGAACCCTAATGCGTGAGAAACGGTAAGTCAACACCGTATTTACATATCTGCCACTGTGCAGGAGAATCCGTATAGGTGTTCGAGTGTTCGAACCCTAATGCGTGGGAAACGGTAAGTAAACGCCGTATTTACATATCTGCCACTGTGCAGGAGAATCCGTATCGGTGTTCGAGTGTTCGAACCTTAATGCATGAGAAATGGTATGTAAACGCCGTATTTACATATCTGCCACTGTGCGGGAGAATCCGTATAGGTGTTCGAGTGTTCGAACCCTAATGCGTGAGAAATAGTTGTAAACGCCGTATTTACATATCTGCCATTGTGCAGGAGAATCCGTATAGGTGTTCGAGTGTTCGAACCCTAATGCGTGAGAAACGGTAAGTAAACGCCGTATTTACATATCTGCCGCTGTGCAGGAGAATCCGTATAGGTGTTCGAGTGTTCGAACCCTAATGCGTGAGAAATAGTGAGTAAACGCCGTATTTACGTATCTGCCACTGTGCAGGAGAATCCGTATAGGTGTTCGAGTGTTCGAACCCTAATGCGTGAGAAATGGTAAGTAAACGCCGTATTTACATATCTGCCACTGTGCGGGAGAATCCGTATAGGTGTTCGAGTGTTCGAACCCTAATGCGTGAGAAATAGTTGTAAACGCCGTATTTACATATCTGCCACTGTGCAGGAGAATCCGTATAGGTGTTCGAGTGTTCGAACCCTAATGCGTGAGAAATGGTAAGTAAACGCCGTGTTTACATATCTGCCACTGTGCGGGAGAATCCGCATAGGTGTTCGAGTGTTCGAACCCTAATGCGTGGGAAATGGTAAGTAAACGCCGTATTTACGTATCTGCCGCTGTGCAGGAGAATCCGTATAGGTGTTCGAGTGCTCGAACCCTAATGCATGAGAAATGGTAGGTAACTGCTGTATTTACATATCTACCACTGTGCATGAGAATCCGTATAGGTGTTCGAGTGTTCGAACCCTAATGCATGAGAAATAGTAAGTAAACGCCGTATTTACATATCTGCCACTGTGCAGGAGAATCCGTATAGGTGTTCGAGTGTTCGAACCTTAATGCGTGAGAAACGGTAAGTAAACGCCGTATTTACATATCTGCCGCTGTGCAGGAGAATCCGTATAGGTGTTCGAGTGTTCGAACCCTAATGCGTGAGAAATAGTGAGTAAACGCCGTATTTACATATCTGCCACTGTGCAGGAGAATCTGTATAGGAGTTCGAGTGTTCGAACCCTAATGCATGAGAAATGGTAAGTAAACGCCGTATTTACATATCTGCCACTGTGCGGGAGAATCCGTATAGGTGTTCGAGTGTTCGAACCCTAATGCGTGAGAAATAGTTGTAAACGCCGTATTTACATATCTGCCACTGTGCAGGAGAATCCGTATAGGTGTTCGAGTGTTCGAACCCTAATGCGTGAGAAATGGTAAGTAAACGCCGTGTTTACATATCTGCCACGGTGCGGGAGAATCCGTATAGGTGTTCAAGTGTTCGAACCCTAATGCGTGGGAAATGGTAAGTAAACGCCGTATTTACATATCTGCCACTGTGCAGGAGAATCCGTATAGGTGTTCGAGTGTTCGGACCCTAATGCATGAGCAATGGTAGGTAACTGCCGTATTTACATATCTGCCACTGTGCAGGAGAATTCGTAAAGGTGTTCGAGTCTTCGAACCCTAATGCGTGAGAAAGAGTAAGTAAACGCCGTATTTCCATATCTGCCACTGTGCAGGGGAATCCGTATAGGTGTTCGAGTGTTCGAACCCTAATACGTGAGAAATGGTAGGTAAACGCCGTATTTACATATCTGCCACTCCGCAGGATAATCTGTATAGGTGTTCGAGTGTTCGAACCCTAATGCGTGAGAAATGGTCGGTAAACGCCGTATTTACATATCTGCCACTGTGCAGGACAATCCGTATAGGTGTTCGATTGTTCGAACCCTAATGCGTGAGAAATGGTAAGTAAACGCCGTATTTACATATCTGCCACTGTGCAGGAGAATCCGTATAGGTGCTCGAGTGTTCGAACCCTAATACATGAGAAATGGTAGGTAAACGTCGTATTTACATATCTGCCACTGTGCAGGAGAATCCGTATAGGTGTTCGAGTGTTCGAACCCTAATGCGTGAGAAACGGTAAGTCAACACCGTATTTACATATCTGCCACTGTGCAGGAGAATCCGTATAGGTGTTCGAGTGTTCGAACCCTAATGCGTGGGAAACGGTAAGTAAACGCCGTATTTACATATCTGCCACTGTGCAGGAGAATCCGTATCGGTGTTCGAGTGTTCGAACCCTAATGCATGAGAAATGGTATGTAAACGCCGTATTTACATATCTGCCACTGTGCGGGAGAATCCGTATAGGTGTTCGAGTGTTCGAACCCTAATGCGTGAGAAATAGTTGTAAACGCCGTATTTACATATCTGCCATTGTGCAGGAGAATCCGTATAGGTGTTCGAGTGTTCGAACCCTAATGCGTGAGAAACGGTAAGTAAACGCCGTATTTACATATCTGCCGCTGTGCAGGAGAATCCGTATAGGTGTTCGAGTGTTCGAACCCTAATGCGTGAGAAATAGTGAGTAAACGCCGTATTTACGTATCTGCCACTGTGCAGGAGAATCCGTATAGGTGTTCGAGTGTTCGAACCCTAATGCGTGAGAAATGGTAAGTAAACGCCGTATTTACATATCTGCCACTGTGCGGGAGAATCCGTATAGGTGTTCGAGTGTTCGAACCCTAATGCGTGAGAAATAGTTGTAAACGCCGTATTTACATATCTGCCACTGTGCAGGAGAATCCGTATAGGTGTTCGAGTGTTCGAACCCTAATGCGTGAGAAATGGTAAGTAAACGCCGTGTTTACATATCTGCCACTGTGCGGGAGAATCCGCATAGGTGTTCGAGTGTTCGAACCCTAATGCGTGGGAAATGGTAAGTAAACGCCGTATTTACGTATCTGCCGCTGTGCAGGAGAATCCGTATAGGTGTTCGAGTGCTCGAACCCTAATGCATGAGAAATGGTAGGTAACTGCTGTATTTACATATCTACCACTGTGCATGAGAATCCGTATAGGTGTTCGAGTGTTCGAACCCTAATGCATGAGAAATAGTAAGTAAACGCCGTATTTACATATCTGCCACTGTGCAGGAGAATCCGTATAGGTGGTCGAGTGTTCGAACCTTAATGCGTGAGAAACGGTAAGTAAACGCCGTATTTACATATCTGCCGCTGTGCAGGAGAATCCGTATAGGTGTTCGAGTGTTCGAACCCTAATGCGTGAGAAATAGTGAGTAAACGCCGTATTTACATATCTGCCACTGTGCAGGAGAATCTGTATAGGAGTTCGAGTGTTCGAACCCTAATGCATGAGAAATGGTAAGTAAACGCCGTATTTACATATCTGCCACTGTGCGGGAGAATCCGTATAGGTGTTCGAGTGTTCGAACCCTAATGCGTGAGAAATAGTTGTAAACGCCGTATTTACATATCTGCCACTGTGCAGGAGAATCCGTATAGGTGTTCGAGTGTTCGAACCCTAATGCGTGAGAAATGGTAAGTAAACGCCGTGTTTACATATCTGCCACGGTGCGGGAGAATCCGTATAGGTGTTCAAGTGTTCGAACCCTAATGCGTGGGAAATGGTAAGTAAACGCCGTATTTACATATCTGCCACTGTGCAGGAGAATCCGTATAGGTGTTCGAGTGTTCGGACCCTAATGCATGAGCAATGGTAGGTAACTGCCGTATTTACATATCTGCCACTGTGCAGGAGAATTCGTAAAGGTGTTCGAGTCTTCGAACCCTAATGCGTGAGAAAGAGTAAGTAAACGCCGTATTTCCATATCTGCCACTGTGCAGGGGAATCCGTATAGGTGTTCGAGTGTTCGAACCCTAATACGTGAGAAATGGTAGGTAAACGCCGTATTTACATATCTGCCACTCCGCAGGATAATCTGTATAGGTGTTCGAGTGTTCGAACCCTAATGCGTGAGAAATGGTCGGTAAACGCCGTATTTACATATCTGCCACTGTGCAGGACAATCCGTATAGGTGTTCGATTGTTCGAACCCTAATGCGTGAGAAATGGTAAGTAAACGCCGTATTTACATATCTGCCACTGTGCAGGAGAATCCGTATAGGTGCTCGAGTGTTCGAACCCTAATACGTGAGAAATGGTAGGTAAACGTCGTATTTACATATCAGCCACTGTGCAGGAGAATCCGTATAGGTGTTCGAGTGTTCGAGGCCTAATGCGTGAGAAACGGTAAGTCAACACCGTATTTACATATCTGCCACTGTGCAGGAGAATCCGTATAGGTGTTCAAGTGCTCGAACCCTAATGCATGAGAAATGGTAAGTAAACGCCGTATTTACATATCTGCCACTGTGCAGGAGAATCCGTATAGGTGTTCGACTGCTCGAACCCTAATGCATGAGCAATGGTAGGTAACTGCCGTATTTACATATCTGCCACTGTGCAGGAGAATTCGTATAGGTGTTCGAGTCTTCGAACCCTAATGCGTGAGAAAGAGTAAGTAAACGCCGTATTTACATATCTGCCACTGTGCAGGAGAATCCGTATAGGTGTTCGAGTGTTCGAACCCTAATACGTGAGAAATGGTAGGTAAACGCCGTATTTACATATCTGCCACTGCGCAGGAGAATCTGTATAGGTGTTCGAGTGTTCGAACCCTAATGCGTGAGAAATGGTCGGTAAACGCCGTATTTACATATCTGCCACTGTGCAGGACAATCCGTATAGGTGTTCGAGTGTTCGAACCCTAATGCGTGAGAAATGGTAAGTAAACGCCGTATTTACATATCTGCCACTGTGCAGGAGAATCCGTATAGTTGCTCGAGTGTTCGAACCCTAATACGTGAGAAATGGTAGGTAAACGGCGTATTTACATATCTGCCACTGCGCAGGAGAATCCGTACAGGTGTTCGAGTGTTCGAACCCTAATGCGTGAAAAATGGTAGGTAACTGCCGTATTTACATATCTGCCACTGTGCAGGAGAATCCGTATAGGTCTTCAAGTGTTCGAACCCTAATGCGTGAGAAATGGTAAGTAAACGCCGTATTTACATGTCTGCCACTATGCAGGAGAATCCGTATAGGTGTTCGAGTGTTCGAACCCTAATGCGTGAGAAATGGCCGGTAAACGCCGTATTTACATATCTGCCACTGTTCAGGAGAATCCGTATAGGAGTTCGAGTGTTCGAACCCTAATGCGTGAGAAATGGTCGGTAAACGCCGTATTTACATATCTGCCACGCTGCAGGAGAATCCGTATAGGTGTTCGAGTGTTCGAACCCTAATGCGTGAGAAATGGTAAGTAAACGCCGTATTTACATATCTGCCACTATGCAGGAGAATCCGTATAGGTGTTCGAGTGTTCGAACCCTAATGCGTGAGAAATGGCCGGTAAACGCCGTATTTACATATCTGCCACTATTCAGGAGAATCCGTATAGGTGGTCGACTGTTCGAACCCTAATGCGTGAGAAATGGTCGGTAAACACCGTATTTACATATCTGCCACTGTGCAGGAGAATCCGTATAGGTGTTCGAGTGTTCGAACCCTAATGCGTGAGAAATGGTAAGTAAACGCCGTATTTACATATCTGCCACTGTGCGGGAGAATCCGTATAGGTGTTCGAGTGTTCGAACCCTAATGCGTGAGAAATAGTTGTAAACGCCGTATTTACATATCTGCCACTGTGCCGGAGAATCCGTATAGGTGTTCGAGTGTTCGAGCCCTAATGCGTGAGAAATGGTAAGTAAACGCCGTGTTTACATATCTGCCACTGTGCGGGAGAATCCGCATAGGTGTTCGAGTGTTCGAACCCTAATGCGTGGGAAATGGTAAGTAAACGCCGTATTTACGTATCTGCCACTGTGCAGGAGAATCCGTATAGGTGTTCGAGTGCTCGAACCCTAATGCATGAGAAATGGTAGGTAACTGCTGTATTTACATATCTACCACTGTGCATGAGAATCCGTATAGGTGTTCGAGTGTTCGAACCCTAATGCGTGAGAAATAGTAAGTAAACGCCGTATTTACATATCTGCCACTGTGCAGGAGAATCCGTATAGGTGTTCGAGTGTTCGAACCTTAATGCGTGAGAAACGGTAAGTAAACGCCGTATTTACATATCTGCCGCTGTGCAGGAGAATCCGTATAGGTGTTCGAGTGTTCGAACCCTAATGCGTGAGAAATAGTGAGTAAACGCCGTATTTACATATCTGCCACTGTGCAGGAGAATCTGTATAGGTGTTCGAGTGTTCGAACCCTAATGCATGAGAAATGGTAAGTAAACGCCGTATTTACATATCTGCCACTGTGCGGGAGAATCCGTATAGGTGTTCGAGTGTTCGAACCCTAATGCGTGAGAAATAGTTGTAAACGCCGTATTTACATATCTGCCACTGTGCAGGAGAATCCGTATAGGTGTTCGAGTGTTCGAACCCTAATGCGTGAGAAATGGTAAGTAAACGCCGTGTTTACATATCTGCCACGGTGCGGGAGAATCCGTATAGGTGTTCGAGTGTTCGAACCCTAATGCGTGGGAAATGGTAAGTAAACGCCGTATTTACATATCTGCCACTGTGCAGGAGAATCCGTATAGGTGTTCGAGTGTTCGAACCCTAATGCATGAGCAATGGTAGGTAACTGCCGTATTTACATATCTGCCACTGTGCAGGAGAATTCGTAAAGGTGTTCGAGTCTTCGAACCCTAATGCGTGAGAAAGAGTAAGTAAACGCCGTATTTCCATATCTGCCACTGTGCAGGGGAATCCGTATAGGTGTTCGAGTGTTCGAACCCTAATACGTGAGAAATGGTAGGTAAACGCTGTATTTACATATCTGCCACTCCGCAGGATAATCTGTATAGGTGTTCGAGTGTTCGAACCCTAATGCGTGAGAAATGGTCGGTAAACGCCGTATTTACATATCTGCCACTGTGCAGGACAATCCGTATAGGTGTTCGATTGTTCGAACCCTAATGCGTGAGAAATGGTAAGTAAACGCCGTATTTACATATCTGCCACTGTGCAGGAGAATCCGTATAGGTGCTCGAGTGTTCGAACCCTAATACGTGAGAAATGGTAGGTAAACGTCGTATTTACATATCAGCCACTGTGCAGGAGAATCCGTATAGGTGTTCGAGTGTTCGAGCCCTAATGCGTGAGAAACGGTAAGTCAACACCGTATTTACATATCTGCCACTGTGCAGGAGAATCCGTATAGGTGTTCGAGTGCTCGAACCCTAATGCATGAGAAATGGTAAGTAAACGCCGTATTTACATATCTGCCACTGTGCAGGAGAATCCGTATAGGTGTTCGAGTGCTCGAACCCTAATGCATGAGCAATGGTAGGTAACTGCCGTATTTACATATCTGCCACTGTGCAGGAGAATTCGTATAGGTGTTCGAGTCTTCGAACCCTAATGCGTGAGAAAGAGTAAGTAAACGCCGTATTTACATATCTGCCACTGTGCAGGAGAATCCGTATAGGTGTTCGAGTGTTCGAACCCCAATACGTGAGAAATGGTAGGTAAACGCCGTATTTACATATCTGCCACTGCGCAGGAGAATCTGTATAGGTGTTCGAGTGTTCGAACCCTAATGCGTGAGAAATGGTCGGTAAACGCCGTATTTACATATCTGCCACTGTGCAGGACAATCCGTATAGGTGTTCGAGTGTTCGAACCCTAATGCGTGAGAAATGGTAAGTAAACGCCGTATTTACATATCTGCCACTGTGCAGGAGAATCCGTATAGTTGCTCGAGTGTTCGAACCCTAATTCGTGAGAAATGGTAGGTAAACGGCGTATTTACATATCTGCCACTGCGCAGGAGAATCCGTACAGGTGTTCGAGTGTTCGAACCCTAATGCGTGAAAAATGGTAGGTAACTGCCGTATTTACATATCTGCCACTGTGCAGGAGAATCCGTATAGGTCTTCAAGTGTTCGAACCCTAATGCGTGAGAAATGGTAAGTAAACGCCGTATTTACATGTCTGCCACTATGCAGGAGAATCCGTATAGGTGTTCGAGTGTTCGAACCCAAATGCGTGAGAAATGGCCGGTAAACGCCGTATTTACATATCTGCCACTGTTCAGGAGAATCCGTATAGGAGTTCGAGTGTTCGAACCCTAATGCGTGAGAAATGGTCGGTAAACGCCGTATTTACATATCTGCCACTCTGCAGGAGAATCCGTATAGGTGTTCGAGTGTTCGAACCCTAATGCGTGAGAAATGGTAAGTAAACGCCATATTTACATATCTGCCACTATGCAGGAGAATCCGTATAGGTGTTCGAGTGTTCGAACCCTAATGCGTGAGAAATGGCCGGTAAACGCCGTATTTACATATCTGCCACTATTCAGGAGAATCCGTATAGGTGGTCGACTGTTCGAACCCTAATGCGTGAGAAATGGTCGGTAAACGCCGTATTTACATATCTGCCACTGTGCAGGAGAATCCGTATAGTTGTTCGAGTGTTCGAACCCTAATGCGTGAGAAATGGTAACTAAACGCCGTATTTACATATCTGCCACTGTGCAGGAGAATCCGTATAGGTGTTCGAGTGTTCGAACCCTAATACGTGAGAAATGGTAGGTAAACGCCGTATTTACATGTCTGCCACTATGCAGGAGAATCCGTATAGGTGTTCGAGTGTTCGAACCCTAATGCGTGAGAAATGGTAGGTAACTGCCGTATTTACATATCTGCCACTGTGCAGGAGAATCCGTATAGGTGTTCGAGTGTTCGAACCCTAATGCGTGAGAAATAGTGAGTAAACGCTGTATTTACATATCTGCCACTGTGCAGGAGAATCCGTATAGGTGTTCGAGTGTTCGAACCCTAATGCGTGAAAAATGGTAGGTAACTGCCGTATTTACATATCTGCCACTGTGCAGGAGAATCCGTATAGGTGTTCAAGTGTTCGAACCCTAATGCGTGAGAAATGGTAAGTAAACGCCGTATTTACATGTCTGCCACTATGCAGGAGAATCCGTATAGGTGTTCGAGTGTTCGAACCCTAATGCGTGAGAAATGGCCGGTAAACGCCGTATTTACTTATCTGCCACTGTTTAGGAGAATCCGTGTAGGAGTTCGAGTGTTCGAACCGTAATGCGTGAGAAATGGTCGGAAAACGCCGTATTTACATATCTGCCACTCTGCAGGAGAATCCGTATAGGTGTTCGAGTGTTCGAACCCTAATGCGTGAGAAATGGTAAGTAAACGCCGTATTTACATATCTGCCACTATGCAGGAGAATCCGTATAGGTGTTCGAGTGTTCGAACCCTAATGCGTGAGAAATGGCCGGTAAACGCCGTATTTACATATCTGCCACTATTCAGGAGAATCCGTATAGGTGGTCGACTGTTCGAACCCTAATGCGTGAGAAATGGTCGGTAAACGCCGTATTTACATATCTGCCACTGTGCAGGAAAATCCGTATAGTTGTTCGAGTGTTCGAACCCTAATGCTTGAGAAATGGTAACTAAACGCCGTATTTACATATCTGCCACTGTGCAGGAGAATCCGTATAGGTGTTCGAGTGTTCGAACCCTAATACGTGAGAAATGGTAGGTAAACGCCGTATTTACATGTCTGCCACTGTGCAGGAGAATCCGTATAGGTGTTCGAGTGTTCGAACCCTAATGCGTGAGAAATGGTAGGTAACTGCCGTATTTACATATCTGCCACTGTGCAGGAGAATCCGTATAGGTGTTCGAGTGTTCGAACCCTAATGCGTGAGAAATAGTGAGTAAACGCTGTATTTACATATCTGCCACTGTGCAAGAGAATCCGTATAGGTGTTCGAGTGTTCGAACCCTAATGCGTGAGAAATGGTAAGTAAATGCCGTATTTACATATCTACCACTGTGCAGGAGAATCCGTATAGGTGTTCGAGTGTTCGAACCCTAATGCGTGAGAAATGGTAAGTAAACGCCGTATTTACATATTTGCCACTGTGCAGGAGAATCCGTATAGGTGTTCGAGTGTTCGAACCCTAATGCATGAGAAATGGTAATTAACTGCCGTATTTGCATACCTGCCACTGTGCAGGAGAATCCGTATAGGTGTTCGAGTGTTCGAACCCTAATGCGTGAGAAATAGTGAGTTAACGCCGTATTTACATATCTACCACTGTGCAGGAGAATCCGTATAGGTGTTCGAGTGTTCGAACCCTAATGCGTGAGAAATGCTAAGTAAACGCCGTATTTACATATTTGCCACTGTGCAGGAGAATCCGTATAGGTGTTCGAGTGTTCGAACCCAAATGCAGGAGAAATGGTAATTAACTGCCGTATTTGCATACCTGCCACTGTGCAGGAGAATCCGTATAGGTGTTCGAGTGTTCGAACCCTAATGCGTGAGAAATAGTGAGTTAACGCCGTATTTACGTATCTGCCACTGTGGAGGAGAATCCGTATAGGTGTTCGAGTGTTCGAACCCTAATGCGTGAGAAATGGTAAGTAAACGCCGTATTTACATATCTACCGCTGTGCGGGAGAATCCGTATAAGTGTTCGAGTGTTCGAACCATAATGCCTGAGGAATAGTGAGTAAACGCCGTATTTACATATCTGCCACTGTGCAGGAGAATCCGTATAGGTGTTCGAGTGTTCGAACCCTAGTGCTTGAGAAACGGTAAGTAAACGCCGTATTTACATATCTGCCACTGTGCAGGAGAATCCGTATAGGTGTTCGAGTGTTCGAACCCTAATGCGTGAGAAATGGTAAGTAAACGCCGTATTTACATATCTGCCACTGTGCAGGGGAATCCGTATAGCTGTTCGAGTGTTCGAACCCTAATGCATGAGAAATGGTAGGTAACTGCCGTATTTACATATCTGCCACTGTGCAGGAGAATCCGTATAGGTGTTCGAGTGTTCGAACCCTAATGCGTCAGAAATAGTAAGTAAACGCCGTATTTACATATCTGCCACTGTGCAGGAGAATCCGTATAGGTGTTCGAGTGTTCGAACCCTAATACGTGAGAAATGGCAGGTAAACGCCGTATTTACATATCTGCCACTGCGAAGGAGAATCTGTATAGGTGTTCGAGTGTTCGAACCCTAATGCGTGAGAAATGGCCGGTAAACGCCGTATTTACATATCTGCCACTGTGCAGGACAATCCGTATAGGTGTTCGAGTGTTCCAACCCTAATGCGTGAGAAATGGTAAGTAAACGCCGTATTTACATATCTGCCACTGTGCAGGAGAATCCGTATAGTTGCTCGAGTGTTCGAACCCTAATACGTGAGAAATGGTAGGTAAACGGCGTATTTACATATCTGCCAGTGTGCAGGAGAATCCGTATAGGTGTTCGAGTGTTCGAACCCGAATGCATGAGAAATGGTAAGTAAACGCCATATTTACATATCTGCCACTGTGCAGGAGAATCCGTATAGGTGTTCGAGTGTTCGAACCCTAATGCGTGAGAAATGGTAGGTAAACGCCGTATTTACATATCTGCCACTGCGCAGGAGAATCTGTATAGGTGTTCGAGTGTTCGAACCCTAATGCGTGAGTAATGGTCGGTAAACGCCGTATTTACATATCTGCCACTGTGCAGGAGAATCCGTATAGGTGTTCGAGTGTTCGATTCCTAATGCGTGAGAAATGGTAAGTGAACGCCGAATTTACATATCTGCCACTGTGCAGGAGAATCCGTATAGGTGTTCGAGTGTTCGAACCCTAATACGTGAGAAATGGTAGGTCAACGCCGTCTTTACATATCTGCCACAGTGCAGGAGAATCTGTATAGGTGTTCGAGTGTTCGAACCCTAATGCGTGGGAAATGGTAGGTAACTGCCGTATTTACATATCTGCCACTGTGCGGGAGAATCCGTATAGGTATTCGAGTGTTCGAACCCTAATGCGTGAGAAATAGTGAGTAAACGCCGTATTTACGTATCTGCCACTGTGGAGGAGAATCCGTATTGGTGTTCGAGTGTTCGAACCCTAATGCGTGAGAAATGGTAAGTAAACGCCGTATTTACATATCTACCGCTGTGCGGGAGAATCCGTATAGGTGTTCGAGTGTTCGAACCCTAATGCATGAGAAATAGAGAGTAAACGCCGTATTTACATATCTGCCACTGTGCAGGAGAATCCGTATAGGTGTTCGAGTGTTCGAACCCTAATGCGTGAGAAACGGTAAGTAAACGTCGTATTTACATATCTGCCACTATGCAGGAGAATCCGTATAGGTGTTCGAGTGTTCGAACCCTAATGCGTGAGAAATAGTGAGTAAACGCCGTATTTACATATCTGCCACTGTGCAGGAGAATCCGTATAGGTGTTCGAGTGTTCGAACCCTAATGCGTGAGAAATGGTAAGTAAACGCCGTATTTACATATCTGCCACTGTGTGGGAGAATCCGTATAGGTGTTCGAGTGTTCGAACCCTAATGCGTGAGAAATAGTGAGTAAACGCCGTATTTACATATCTGCCACTGTGCAGGAGAATCCGTATAGGTGTTCGAGTGTTCGAACCCTAATGCGTGAGAAATGGTAAGTAAACGCCGTGTTTACATATCTGCCACTGTGCGGGAGAATCCGTATAGGTGTTCGAGTGTTCGAACCCTAATGCGTGGGAAATGGTAAGTAAACGCCGTATTTACATATCTGCCACTGTGCAGGAGAATCCGTATAGGTGTTCGAGTGTTCGAACCCTAAGGCATGAGCAATGGTAGGTAACTGCCGTATTTACATATCTGCCACTGTGCAGGACAATTCGTATAGGTGTTCGAGTCTTCGAACCCTAATGCGTGAGAAAGAGTAAGTAAACGCCGTATTTACATATCTGCCACTGTGCAGGAGAATCCGTATAGGTGTTCGAGTGTTCGAACCCTAATACGTGAGAAATGGTAGGTCAACGCCGTCTTTACATATCTGCCACTGTGCAGGAGAATCCGTATAGGTGTTCGAGTGTTCGAACCCTAATGCGTGGGAAATGGTAGGTAACTGCCGTATTTACATATCTGCCACTGTGCAGGAGAATCCGTATAGGTGTTCGAGTGTTCGAACCCTAATGCGTGAGAAATGGTAAGTAAACGCCGTATTTACATATCTACCGCTGTGCTGGAGAATCCGTATAGGTGTTCGAGTGTTCGAACCCTAATGAGTGAGAAATAGTGAGTAAACGCCGTATTTACATATCTGCCACTGTGCAGGAGAATCCGTATAGGTGTTCGAGTGTTCGAACCCTAATGCGTGAGAAATTGTAAGTCAACGCCGTATTTACATATCTGCCACTGTGCAGGAGAATCCGTATAGGTGTTCGAGTGTTCGAACGCCAATGCGTGTGAAATGGTAAGTAAACGCCATATTTACATAGCTGCCACTGTGCTGGAGAATCCGTATAGGTGTCAAGTGTTCGAACCCTAATGCATGAGAAATGGTAAGTAAACGCCGTATTTACATATCTGCCACTGGGCAGGAGAATCCGTATAGGTGTTCGAGTGTTCGAACCCTAAGGCATGAGCAATGGTAGGTAACTGCCGTATTTACATATCTGCCACTGTGCAGGACAATTCGTACAGGTGTTCGAGTCTTCGAACCCTAATGCGTGAGAAAGAGTAAGTAAACGCCGTATTTACATATCTGCCGCTGTGCGGGAGAATCCGTATAGGTGTTCGAGTGTTCGAACGCTAATGCATGAGAAATAGAGAGTAAACGCCGTATTTACATATCTGCCACTGTGCAGGAGAATCCGTATAGGTGTTCGAGTGTTCGAACCCTAATGCATGAGAAACGGTAAGTAAACGTCGTATTTACATATCTGCCACTATGCAGGAGAATCCATATAGGTGTTCGAGTGTTCGAACCCTAATGCGTGAGAAATAGTGAGTAAACGCCGTATTTACATATCTGCCACTGTGCAGGAGAATCCGTATAGGTGTTCGAGTGTTCGAACCCTAATGCGTGAGAAATGGTAAGTAAACGCCGTATTTACATATCTGCCACTGTGTGGGAGAATCCGTATAGGTGTTCGAGTGTTCGAACCCTAATGCGTGAGAAATAGTGAGTAAACGCCGTATTTACATATCTGCCACTGTGCAGGAGAATCCGTATAGGTGTTCGAGTGTTCGAACCCTAATGCGTGAGAAATGGTAAGTAAACGCCGTGTTTACATATCTGCCACTGTGCGGGAGAATCCGTATAGGTGTTCGAGTGTTCGAACCCTAATGCGTGGGAAATGGTAAGTAAACGCCGTATTTACATATCTGCCACTGTGCAGGAGAATCCGTATAGGTGTTCGAGTGTTCGAACCCTAAGGCATGAGCAATGGTAGGTAACTGCCGTATTTACATATCTGCCACTGTGCAGGACAATTCGTATAGGTGTTCGAGTCTTCGAACCCTAATGCGTGAGAAAGAGTAAGTAAACGCCGTATTTACATATCTGCCACTGTGCAGGAGAATCCGTATAGGTGTTCGAGTGTTCGAACCCTAATACGTGAGAAATGGTAGGTCAACGCCGTCTTTACATATCTGCCACTGTGCAGGAGAATCCGTATAGGTGTTCGAGTGTTCGAACCCTAAGGCATGAGCAATGGTAGGTAACTGCCGTATTTACATATCTGCCACTGTGCAGGACAATTCGTATAGGTGTTCGAGTCTTCGAACCCTAATGCGTGAGAAAGAGTAAGTAAACGCCGTATTTACATATCTGCCACTGTGCAGGAGAATCCGTATAGGTGTTCGAGTGTTCGAACCCTAATACGTGAGAAATGGTAGGTCAACGCCGTCTTTACATATCTGCCACTGTGCAGGAGAATCCGTATAGGTGTTCGAGTGTTCGAACCCTAATGCGTGGGAAATGGTAGGTAACTGCCGTATTTACATATCTGCCACTGTGCAGGAGAATCCGTATAGGTGTTCGAGTGTTCGAACCCTAATGCGTGAGAAATGGTAAGTAAACGCCGTATTTACATATCTACCGCTGTGCTGGAGAATCCGTATAGGTGTTCGAGTGTTCGAACCCTAATGAGTGAGAAATAGTGAGTAAACGCCGTATTTACATATCTGCCACTGTGCAGGAGAATCCGTATAGGTGTTCGAGTGTTCGAACCCTAATGCGTGAGAAATTGTAAGTCAACGCCGTATTTACATATCTGCCACTGTGCAGGAGAATCCGTATAGGTGTTCGAGTGTTCGAACGCCAATGCGTGTGAAATGGTAAGTAAACGCCATATTTACATAGCTGCCACTGTGCTGGAGAATCCGTATAGGTGTCAAGTGTTCGAACCCTAATGCATGAGAAATGGTAAGTAAACGCCGTATTTACATATCTGCCACTGGGCAGGAGAATCCGTATAGGTGTTCGAGTGTTCGAACCCTAAGGCATGAGCAATGGTAGGTAACTGCCGTATTTACATATCTGCCACTGTGCAGGACAATTCGTACAGGTGTTCGAGTCTTCGAACCCTAATGCGTGAGAAAGAGTAAGTAAACGCCGTATTTACATATCTGCCGCTGTGCGGGAGAATCCGTATAGGTGTTCGAGTGTTCGAACGCTAATGCATGAGAAATAGAGAGTAAACGCCGTATTTACATATCTGCCACTGTGCAGGAGAATCCGTATAGGTGTTCGAGTGTTCGAACCCTAATGCATGAGAAACGGTAAGTAAACGTCGTATTTACATATCTGCCACTATGCAGGAGAATCCATATAGGTGTTCGAGTGTTCGAACCCTAATGCGTGAGAAATAGTGAGTAAACGCCGTATTTACATATCTGCCACTGTGCAGGAGAATCCGTATAGGTGTTCGAGTGTTCGAACCCTAATGCGTGAGAAATGGTAAGTAAACGCCGTATTTACATATCTGCCACTGTGTGGGAGAATCCGTATAGGTGTTCGAGTGTTCGAACCCTAATGCGTGAGAAATAGTGAGTAAACGCCGTATTTACATATCTGCCACTGTGCAGGAGAATCCGTATAGGTGTTCGAGTGTTCGAACCCTAATGCGTGAGAAATGGTAAGTAAACGCCGTGTTTACATATCTGCCACTGTGCGGGAGAATCCGTATAGGTGTTCGAGTGTTCGAACCCTAATGCGTGGGAAATGGTAAGTAAACGCCGTATTTACATATCTGCCACTGTGCAGGAGAATCCGTATAGGTGTTCGAGTGTTCGAACCCTAAGGCATGAGCAATGGTAGGTAACTGCCGTATTTACATATCTGCCACTGTGCAGGACAATTCGTATAGGTGTTCGAGTCTTCGAACCCTAATGCGTGAGAAAGAGTAAGTAAACGCCGTATTTACATATCTGCCACTGTGCAGGAGAATCCGTATAGGTGTTCGAGTGTTCGAACCCTAATACGTGAGAAATGGTAGGTCAACGCCGTCTTTACATATCTGCCACTGTGCAGGAGAATCCGTATAGGTGTTCGAGTGTTCGAACCCTAATGCGTGGGAAATGGTAGGTAACTGCCGTATTTACATATCTGCCACTGTGCAGGAGAATCCGTATAGGTGTTCGAGTGTTCGAACCCTAATGCGTGAGAAATAGTGAGTAAACGCCGTATTTACGTATCTGCCACTGTGCAGGAGAATCCGTATAGGTGTTCGAGTGTTCGAACCCTAATGCGTGAGAAATGGTAAGTAAACGCCGTATTTACATATCTACCGCTGTGCTGGAGAATCCGTATAGGTGTTCGAGTGTTCGAACCCTAATGAGTGAGAAATAGTGAGTAAACGCCGTATTTACATATCTGCCACTGTGCAGGAGAATCCGTATAGGTGTTCGAGTGTTCGAACCCTAATGCGTGAGAAATTGTAAGTCAACGCCGTATTTACATATCTGCCACTGTGCAGGAGAATCCGTATAGGTGTTCGAGTGTTCGAACGCCAATGCGTGTGAAATGGTAAGTAAACGCCATATTTACATAGCTGCCACTGTGCTGGAGAATCCGTATAGGTGTCAAGTGTTCGAACCCTAATGCATGAGAAATGGTAAGTAAATGCCGTATTTACATATCTGCCACTGGGCAGGAGAATCCGTATAGGTGTTCGAGTGTTCGAACCCTAAGGCATGAGCAATGGTAGGTAACTGCCGTATTTACATATCTGCCACTGTGCAGGACAATTCGTACAGGTGTTCGAGTCTTCGAACCCTAATGCGTGAGAAAGAGTAAGTAAACGCCGTATTTACATATCTGCCACTGTGCAGGAGAATCTGTATAGGTGTTCGAGTGTTCGAACCCTAATACGTGAGAAATGGTAGGTCAACGCCGTCTTTACATATCTGCCACTGTGCAGGAGAATCCGTATAGGTGTTCGAGTGTTCGAACCCTAATGCGTGGGAAATGGTAGGTAACTGCCGTATTTACATATCTGCCACTGTGCAGGAGAATCCGTATAGGTGTTCGAGTGTTCGAACCCTAATGCGTGAGAAATAGTGAGTAAACGCCGTATTTACGTATCTGCCACTGTGCAGGAGAATCCGTATAGGTGTTCGAGTGTTCGAACCCTAATGCGTGAGAAATGGTAAGTAAACGCCGTATTTACATATCTACCGCTGTGCTGGACAATCCGTATAGGTGTTCGAGTGTTCGAACCCTAATGAGTGAGAAATAGTGAGTAAACGCCGTATTTACATATCTGCCACTGTGCAGGAGAATCCGTATAGGTGTTCGAGTGTTCGAACCCTAATGCGTGAGAAATGGTAAGTCAACGCCGTATTTACATATCTGCCACTGTGCAGGAGAATCCGTATAGGTGTTCGAGTGTTCGAACGCCAATGCGTGTGAAATGGTAAGTAAACGCCATATTTACATAGCTGCCACTGTGCAGGAGAATCCGTATAGGTGTCAAGTGTTCGAACCCTAATGCATGAGAAATGGTAAGTAAACGCCGTATTTACATATCTGCCACTGGGCAGGAGAATCCGTATAGGTGTTCGAGTGTTCGAACCCTAATACGTGAGAAATGGTAGGTAAACGCCGTATTTACATATCTGCCACTGCGCAAGAGAATCTGTATAGGTGTTCGAGTGTTCGAACCCTAATGCGTGAGTAATGGTCGGTAAACGCCGTATTTACATATCTGCCACTGTGCAGGAGAATCCGTATAGGTGTTCGAGTGTTCGATTCCTAATGCGTGAGAAATGGTAAGTGAACGCCGAATTTACATATCTGCCACTGTGCAGGAGAATCCGTATAGGTGTTCGAGTGTTCGAACCCTAATACGTGAGAAATGGTAGGTCAATGCCGTCTTTACATATCTGCCACAGTGCAGGAGAATCTGTATAGGTGTTCGAGTGTTCGAACCCTAATGCGTGGGAAATGGTAGGTAACTGCCGTATTTACATATCTGCCACTGTGCGGGAGAATCCGTATAGGTGTTCGAGTGTTCGAACCCTAATGCGTGAGAAATAGTGAGTAAACGCCGTATTTACGTATCTGCCACTGTGGAGGAGAATCCGTATAGGTGTTCGAGTGTTCGAACCCTAATGCGTGAGAAATGGTAAGTAAACGCCGTATTTACATATCTACCGCTGTGCGGGAGAATCCGTATAGGTGTTCGAGTGTTCGAACCCTAATGCATGAGAAATAGTGAGCAAACGCCGTATTTACATATCTGCCACTGTGCAGGAGAATCCGTATAGGTGTTCGAGTGTTCGAACCCTAATGCGTGAGAAACGGTAAGTAAACGTCGTATTTACATATCTGCCACTATGCAGGAGAATCCGTATAGGTGTTCGAGTGTTCGAACCCTAATGCGTGAGAAATAGTGAGTAAACGCCGTATTTACATATCTGCCACTGTGCAGGAGAATCCGTATAGGTGTTCGAGTGTTCGAACCCTAATGCGTGAGAAATGGTAAGTAAACGCCGTATTTACATATCTGCCACTGTGCGGGAGAATCCGTATAGGTGTTCGAGTGTTCGAACCCTAATGCGTGAGAAATAGTGAGTAAACGCCGTATTTACATATCTGCCACTGTGCAGGACAATCCGTATAGGTGTTCGAGTGTTCGAACCCTAATGCGTGAGAAATGGTAAGTAAACGCCGTGTTTACATATCTGCCACTGTGCGGGAGAATCCGTATAGGTGTTCGAGTGTTCGAACCCTAATGCGTGGGAAATGGTAAGTAAACGCCGTATTTACATATCTGCCACTGTGCAGGAGAATCCGTATAGGTGTTCGAGTGTTCGAACCCTAAGGCATGAGCAATGGTAGGTAACTGCCGTATTTACATATCTGCCACTGTGCAGGACAATTCGTATAGGTGTTCGAGTCTTCGAACCCTAATGCGTGAGAAAGAGTAAGTAAACGCCGTATTTACATATCTGCCACTGTGCAGGAGAATCCGTATAGGTGTTCGAGTGTTCGAACCCTAATACGTGAGAAATGGTAGGTCAACGCCGTCTTTACATATCTGCCACTGTGCAGGAGAATCCGTATAGGTGTTCGAGTGTTCGAACCCTAATGCGTGGGAAATGGTAGGTAACTGCCGTATTTACATATCTGCCACTGTGCAGGAGAATCCGTATAGGTGTTCGAGTGTTCGAACCCTAATGCGTGAGAAATAGTGAGTAAACGCCGTATTTACGTATCTGCCACTGTGTAGGAGAATCCGTATAGGTGTTCGAGTGTTCGAACCCTAATGCGTGACAAATGGTAAGTAAACGCCGTATTTACATATCTACCGCTGTGCTGGAGAATCCGTATAGGTGTTCGAGTGTTCGAACCCTAATGAGTGAGAAATAGTGAGTAAACGCTGTATTTACATATCTGCCACTGTGCAGGAGAATCCGTATAGGTGTTCGAGTGTTCGAACCCTAATGCGTGAGAAATGGTAAGTCAACGCTGTATTTACATATATGCCACTGTGCAGGAGAATCCGTATAGGTGTTCGAGTGTTCGAACCCCAATGCGTGTGAAATGGTAAGTAAACGCCATATTTACATAGCTGCCACTGTGCAGGAGAATCCGTATAGGTGTCGAGTGTTCGAACCCTAATGCATGAGAAATGGTAAGTAAACGCCGTATTTACATATCTGCCACTGGGCAGGAGAATCCGTATAGGTGTTCGAGTGTTCGAACCCTAATACGTGAGAAATGGTAGGTAAACGCCGTATTTACATATCTGCCACTGCGCAGGAGAATCTGTATAGGTGTTCGAGTGTTCGAACCCTAATGCGTGGGAAATGGTAGGTAACTGCCGTATTTACATATCTGCCACTGTGCAGGAGAATCCGTATAGATGTTCGAGTGTTCGAACCCTAATGCGTGAGAAATAGTGAGTAAACGCCGTATTTACGTATCTGCCACTGTGCTGGAGAATCCGTATAGGTGTTCGAGTGTTCGAACCCTAATGAGTGAGAAATAGTGAGTAAACGCTGCATTTACATATCTGCCACTGTGCAGGAGAATCCGTATAGGTGTTCGAGTGTTCGAACCCTAATGCGTGAGAAATGGTAAGTCAACGCCGTATTTACATATCTGCCACTGTGCAGGAGAATCCGTATAGGTGTTCGAGTGTTCGAACCCCAATGCGTGTGAAATGGTAAGTAAACGCCATATTTACATAGCTGCCACTGTGCAGGAGAATCCGTATAGGTGTCGAGTGTTCGAACCCTAATGCATGAGAAATGGTAAGTAAACGCCGTATTTACATATCTGCCACTGGGCAGGAGAATCCGTATAGGTGTTCGAGTGTTCGAACCCTAATACGTGAGAAATGGTAGGTAAACGCCGTATTTACATATCTGCCACTGCGCAGGAGAATCTGTATAGGTGTTCGAGTGTTCGAACCCTAATGCGTGAGTAATGGTCGGTAAACGCCGTATTTACATATCTGCCACTGTGCAGGAGAATCCATATAGGTGTTCGAGTGTTCGATTCCTAATGCGTGAGAAATGGTAAGTGAACGCCGAATTTACATATCTGCCACTGTGCAGGAGAATCCGTATAGGTGTTCGAGTGTTCGAACCCTAATACGTGAGAAATGGTAGGTCAACGCCGTCTTTACATATCTGCCACAGTGCAGGAGAATCTGTATAGGTGTTCGAGTGTTCGAACCCTAATGCGTGGGAAATGGTAGGTAACTGCCGTATTTACATATCTGCCACTGGGCGGGAGAATCCGTATAGGTGTTCGAGTGTTCGAACCCTAATGCGTGAGAAATAGTGAGTAAACGCCGTATTTACGTATCTGCCACTGTGGAGGAGAATCCGTATAGGTGTTCGAGTGTTCGAACCCTAATGCGTGAGAAATGGTAAGTAAACGCCGTATTTACATATCTACCGCTGTGCGGGACAATCCGTATAGGTGTTCGAGTGTTCGAACCCTAATGCACGAGAAATAGTGAGTAAACGCCGTATTTACATATCTGCCACTGTGCAGGAGAATCCGTATAGGTGTTCGAGTGTTCGAACCGTAATGCGTGAGAAACGGTAAGTAAACGTCGTATTTACATATCTGCCACTATGCAGGAGCATCCGTATAGGTGTTCGAGTGTTCGAACCCTAATGCGTGAGAAATAGTGAGTAAACGCCGTATTTACATATCTGCCACTGTGCAGGAGAATCCGTATAGGTGTTCGAGTGTTCGAACCCTAATGCGTGAGAAATGGTAAGTAAACGCCGTATTTACATATCTGCCACTGTGCGGGAGAATCCGTATAGGTGTTCGAGTGTTCGAACCCTAATGCGTGAGAAATAGTGAGTAAACGCCGTATTTACATATCTGCCACTGTGCAGGAGAATCCGTATAGGTGTTCGAGTGTTCGAACCCTAATGCGTGAGAAATGGTAAGTCAACGCCGTATTTACATATCTGCCACTGTGCAGGAGAATCCGTATAGGTGTTCGAGTGTTCGAACCCCAATGCGTGTGAAATGGTAAGTAAACGCCATATTTACATAGCTGCCACTGTGCAGGAGAATCCGTATAGGTGTCGAGTGTTCGAACCCTAATGCATGAGAAATGGTAAGTAAACGCCGTATTTACATATCTGCCACTGTGCAGGAGAATCCGTATAGGTGTTCGAGTGTTCGAACCCTAAGGCATGAGCAATGGTAGGTAACTGCCGTATTTACATATCTGCCACTGTGCAGGACAATTCGTATAGGTGTTCGAGTCTTCGAACCCTAATGCGTGAGAAAGAGTAAGTAAACGCCGTATTTACATATCTGCCACTGTGTAGGAGAATCCGTATAGGTGTTCGAGTGTTCGAACCCTAATACGTGAGAAATGGTAGGTCAACGCCGTCTTTACATATCTGCCACTGTGCAGGAGAATCCGTATAGGTGTTCGAGTGTTCGAACCGTAATGCGTGGGAAATGGTAGGTAACTGCCGTATTTACATATCTGCCACTGTGCAGGAAAATCCGTATAGGTGTTCGAGTGTTCGAACCCTAATGCGTGAGAAATGGTAAGTCAACGCCGTATTTACATATCTGCCACTGTGCAGGAGAATCCGTATAGGTGTTCGAGTGTTCGAACGCCAATGCGTGTGAAATGGTAAGTAAACGCCATATTTACATAGCTGCCACTGTGCAGGAGAATCCGTATAGGTGTCAAGTGTTCGAACCCTAATGCATGAGAAATGGTAAGTAAACGCCGTATTTACATATCTGCCACTGGGCAGGAGAATCCGTATAGGTGTTCGAGTGTTCGAACCCTAAGGCATGAGCAATGGTAGGTAACTGCCGTATTTACATATCTGCCACTGTGCAGGACAATTCGTATAGGTGTTCGAGTCTTCGAACCCTAATGCGTGAGAAAGAGTAAGTAAACGCCGTATTTACATATCTGCCACTGTGCAGGAGAATCCGTATAGGTGTTCGAGTGTTCGAACCCTAATACGTGAGAAATGGTAGGTCAACGCCGTCTTTACATATCTGCCACTGTGCAGGAGAATCCGTATAGGTGTTCGAGTGTTCGAACCCTAATGCGTGGGAAATGGTAGGTAACTGCCGTATTTACATATCTGCCACTGTGCAGGAGAATCCGTATAGGTGTTCGAGTGTTCGAACCCTAATGCGCGAGAAATAGTGAGTAAACGCCGTATTTACGTATCTGCCACTGTGCAGGAGAATCCGTATCGGTGTTCGAGTGTTCGAACCCTAATGGGTGAGAAATGGTAAGTAAACGCCGTATTTACATATCTACCGCTGTGCTGGAGAATCCGTATAGGTGTTCGAGTGTTCGAACCCTAATGAGTGAGAAATAGTGAGTAAACGCCGTATTTAAATATCTGCCACTGTGCAGGAGAATCCGTATAGGTGTTCGAGTGTTCGAACCCTAATGCGTGAGAAATTGTAAGTCAACGCCGTATTTACATATCTGCCACTGTGCAGGAGAATCCGTATAGGTGTTCGAGTGTTCGAACCCCAATGCGTGTGAAATGGTAAGTAAACGCCATATTTACATAGCTGCCACTGTGCAGGAGAATCCGTATAGGTGTTCGAGTGTTCGAACCCTAATGCATGAGAAATGGTAAGTAAACGCCGTATTTACATATCTGCCACTGTGCAGGAGAATCCGTATAGGTGTTCGAGTGTTCGAACCCCTATACGTGAGAAATGGTAGGTAAACGCCGTATTTACATATCTGCCACTGCGTAGGAGAATCTGTATAGGTGTTCGAGTGTTCGAACCCTAATGCGTGAGTAATGGTCGGTAAACGCCGTATTTACATATCTGCCACTGTGCAGGAGAATCCGTATAGGTGTTCGAGTGTTCGATTCCTAATGCGTGAGAAATGGTAAGTGAACGCCGAATTTACATATCTGCCACTGCGCAGGAGAATCCGTATAGGTGTTCGAGTGTTCGAACCCTAATACGTGAGAAATGGTAGGTCAACGCCGTCTTTACATATCTGCCACTGTGCAGGAGAATCCGTATAGGTGTTCGAGTGTTCGAACCCTAATGCGTGCGAAATGGTAGGTAGCTGCCGTATTTACATATCTGCCACTGTGCGGGAGAATCCGTATAGGTGTTCGAGTGTTCGAACCCTAATGCGTGAGAAATAGTTAGTAAACGCCGTATTTACGTATCTGCCACTGTGGAGGAGAATCCGTATAGGTGTTCGAGTGTTCGAACCCTAATGCGTGAGAAATGGTAAGTAAACGCCGTATTTACATATCTACCGCTGTGCGGGAGAATCCGTATAGGTGTTCGAGTGTTCGAACCCTAATGCATGAGAAATAGTGAGTAAACGCCGTATTTACATATCTGCCACTGTGCAGGAGAATCCGTATAGGTGTTCGAGTGTTCGAACCCTAATGCGTGAGAAACGGTAAGTAAACGTCGTATTTACATATCTGCCACTATGCAGGAGAATCCGTATAGGTGTTCGAGTGTTCGAACCCTAATGCATGAGAAATAGTGAGTAAACGCCGTATTTACATATCTGCCACTGTGCAGGAGAATCCGCATAGGTGTTCGAGTGTTCGAACCCAAATGCGTGAGAAATGGTAAGTAAACGCCGTATTTACATATCTGCCACTGTGCGGGAGAATCCGTATAGGTGTTCGAGTGTTCGACTCCTAATGCGTGAGAAATAGTGAGTAAACGCCGTATTTACATATCTGCCACTGTGCAGGAGAATCCGTATAGGTGTTCGAGTGTTCGAACCCTAATGCGTGAGAAATGGTAAGTAAACGCCGTGTTTACATATCTGCCACTGTGCGGGAGAATCCGTATAGGTGTTCGAGTGTTCGAACCCTAATGCGTGAGAAATAGTGAGTAAACGCCGTATTTACATATCTGCCACTGTGCAGGAGAATCCGTATAGGTGTTCGAGTGTTCGAACCCTAATGCGTGAGAAATGGTAAGTAAACGCCGTATTTACATATCTACCGCTGTGCGGGAGAATCCGTATAGGTGTTCGAGTGTTCGAACCCTAATGCATGAGAAATAGTGAGTAAACGCCGTATTTACATATCTGCCACTGTGCAGGAGAATCCGTATAGGTGTTCGAGTGTTCGAACCCTAATGCGTGAGAAACGGTAAGTAAACGTCGTATTTACATATCTGCCACTATGCAGGAGAATCCGTATAGGTGTTCGAGTGTTCGAACCCTAATGCATGAGAAATAGTGAGTAAACGCCGTATTTACATATCTGCCACTGTGCAGGAGAATCCGCATAGGTGTTCGAGTGTTCGAACCCAAATGCGTGAGAAATGGTAAGTAAACGCCGTATTTACATATCTGCCACTGTGCGGGAGAATCCGTATAGGTGTTCGAGTGTTCGACTCCTAATGCGTGAGAAATAGTGAGTAAACGCCGTATTTACATATCTGCCACTGTGCAGGAGAATCCGTATAGGTGTTCGAGTGTTCGAACCCTAATGCGTGAGAAATGGTAAGTAAACGCCGTGTTTACATATCTGCCACTGTGCGGGAGAATCCGTATAGGTGTTCGAGTGTTCGAACCCTAATGCGTGAGAAATAGTGAGTAAACGCCGTATTTACATATCTGCCACTGTGCAGGAGAATCCGTATAGGTGTTCGAGTGTTCGAACCCTAATGCGTGAGAAATGGTAAGTAAACGCCGTGTTTACATATCTGCCACTGTGCGGGAGAATCCGTATAGGTGTTCGAGTGTTCGAACCCTAATGCGTGAGAAATAGTGAGTAAACGCCGTATTTACATATCTGCCACTGTGCGGGAGAATCCGTATAGGTGTTCGAGTGTTCGAACCCTAATGCGTGGGAAATGGTAAGTAAACGCCGTATTTACATATCTGCCACTGTGCAGGAGAATCCGTATAGGTGTTCAAGTGTTCGAACCCTAATGCATGAGCAATGGTAGGTAACTGCCGTATTTACATATCTGTCACTGTGCAGGAGAATTCGTATAGGTGTTCGACTCTTCGAACCCTAATGCGTGAGAAATAGTGAGTAAACGCCGTATTTACATATCTGCCACTGTGCAGGAGAATCCGTATAGGTGTTCGAGTGTTCGAACCCTAATGCGTGAGAAATGGTAAGTCAACGCCGTCTTTACATATCTGCCACTGTGCAGGAGAATCCGTATAGGTGTTCGAGTGTTCGAACCCTAATGCGTGGGAAATGGTAGGTAGCTGCCGTATTTACATATCTGCCACTGTGCGGGAGAATCCGTATAGGTGTTCGAGTGTTCGAACCCTAATGCGTGAG
The DNA here is from genome assembly GCA_036172215.1 of Camellia granthamiana. Lineage (NCBI taxonomy): Eukaryota > Viridiplantae > Streptophyta > Magnoliopsida > Ericales > Theaceae > Camellia > Camellia granthamiana. Next base: position 103,245 of record JAXFYN010000471.1, read on the forward strand.
AAATAGTTAGTAAATGCCGTATTTACGTATCTGCCACTGTGGAGGAGAATCCGTATAGGTGTTCGAGTGTTCGAACCCTAATGCGTGAGAAATGGTAAGTAAACGCCGTATTTACATATCTACCGCTGTGCGGGAGAATCCGTATAGGTGTTCGAGTGTTCGAACCCTAATGCATGAGAAATAGTGAGTAAACGCCGTATTTACATATCTGCCACTGTGCAGGAGAATCCGTATAGGTGTTCGAGTGTTCGAACCCTAATGCGTGAGAAACGGTAAGTAAACGTCGTATTTACATATCTGCCACTATGCAGGAGAATCCGTATAGGTGTTCGAGTGTTCGAACCCTAATGCGTGAGAAATAGTGAGTAAACGCCGTATTTACATATCTGCCACTGTGCAGTAGAATCCGTATAGGTGTTCGAGTGTTCGAACCCAAATGCGTGAGAAATGGTAAGTAAACGCCGTATTTACATATCTGCCACTGTGCGGGAGAATCCGTATAGGTGTTCGAGTGTTCGACTCCTAATGCGTGAGAAATAGTGAGTAAACGCCGTATTTACATATCTGCCACTGTGCAGGAGAATCCGTATAGGTGTTCGAGTGTTCGAACCCTAATGCGTGAGAAATGGTAAGTAAACGCCGTGTTTACATATCTGCCACTGTGCGGGAGAATCCGTATAGGTGTTCGAGTGTTCGAACCCTAATGCGTGAGAAATAGTGAGTAAACGCCGTATTTACATATCTGCCACTGTGCAGGAGAATCCGTATAGGTGTTCGAGTGTTCGAACCCTAATGCGTGAGAAATGCTAAGTAAACGCCGTGTTTACATATCTGCCACTGTGCGGGAGAATCCGAATAGGTGTTCGAGTGTTCGAACCCTAATGCGTGAGAAATAGTGAGTAAACGCCGTATTTATATATCTGCCACTGTGCAGAAGAATCCGTATAAGTGTTCGAGTGTCCGAACCCTAATGCGTGAGAAATAGTAAGTAAACGCCGTGTTTACATATCTGCCACTGTGCGGGAGAATCCGTATAGGTGTTCGAGTGTTCGAACCCTAATGCGTGGGAAATGGTAAGTAAACGCCGTATTTACATATCTGCCACTGTGCAGGAGAATCCGTATAGGTGTTCAAGTGTTCGAACCCTAATGCATGAGCAATGGTAGGTAACTGCCGTATTTACATATCTGCCACTGTGCAGGAGAATTCGTATAGGTGTTCGACTCTTCGAACCCTAATGCGTGAGAAATAGTGAGTAAACGCCGTATTTACATATCTGCCACTGTGCAGGAGAATCCGTATAGGTGTTCGAGTGTTCGAACCCTAATGCGTGAGAAATGGTAAGTCAACGCCGTATTTACATATCTGCCACTGTGCAGGACAATCCGTATAGGTGTTCGAGTGTTCGAACCCTAATGCGTGGGAAATGGTAAGTAAACGCCATATTTGCATATCTGCCACTGTGCAGGAGAATCTGTATCGGTGTTCGAGTGTTCGAACCCTAATGCTTGAGAAATGGTAGGTGACTGCCGTATTTACATATCTACCACTGTGCATGAGAATCCGTATAGATGTTCGAGTGTTCGAACCCTAATGCGTGAGAAATAGTAAGTAAACGCCGTATTTACATATCTGCCACTGTGCAGGAGAATCCGTATAGCTGTTGGAGTGTTCGAACCCTAATGCGTGAGAAACGGTAAGTAAACGCCGTATTTACATATCTGCCACTGTGCAGGAGAATCCGTATAGGTGTTCGAGTGTTCAAACCCTAATGCGTGAGAAATAGTGAGTAAACGCCGTATTTACATATATGCCACTGTGCAGGAGAATCCGTATAGGTGTTCGAGTGTTCGATCCCTAATGCGTGAGAAATGGTAAGTAAACGCCGTATTTACATATCTGCCACTGTGCGGGAGAATCCGTATAGGTGTTCGAGTGTTCGAACCCTAATGCGTGAGAAATAGTGAGTAAACGCCGTATTTACATATCTGCCACTGTGCAGGAGAATCCGTATAGTTGCTCGAGTGTTCGAACCCTAATACGTGCGAAATGGTAGGTCAACGCCGTCTTTACATATCTGCCACTGTGCAGGAGAATCCGTATAGGTGTTCGAGTGTTCGAACCCTAATGCGTGGGAAATGGTAGGTAACTGCCGTATTTACATATCTGCCACTGTGCAGGAGAATCCGTATAGGTGTTCGAGTGTTCGAACCCTAATGCGTGAGAAATAGTGAGTAAACGCCGTATTTACGTATCTGCCACTGTGCAGGAGAATCCGTATGGGTGTTCGAGTGTTCGAACCCTAATGCGTGAGAAATGGTAAGTAAACGCCGTATTTACATATCTACCGCTGTGCTGGAAATCCCGTATAGGTGTTCGAGTGTTCGAACCCTAATGCGTGAGAAATAGTGAGTAAACGCCGTATTTACATATCTGCCACTGTGCAGGAGAATCCGTATAGGTGTTTGAGTGTTCGAACCCTAATGCGTGAGAAATGGTAAGTCAACACCGTATTTACCTATCTGCCACTGTGCAGGACAATCCGAATAGGTGTTCGAGTGTTCGAACCCTAATGCGTGGGAAATGGTAAGTAAACGCCATATTTACATATCTGCCACTGTGCAGGAGAATCCGTATCGGTGTTCGGGTGTTCGAACCCTAATGCATGAGAAATGGTAGGTAACTGCCGTATTTACATATCTACCACTGTGCATGAGAATCCGTATAGGTGTTCGAGTGTTCGAACCCTAATGCGTGAGAAATAGTAAGTAAACGCCGTATTTACATATCTGCCACTGTGCAGGAGAATCCGTATAGGTGTTCGAGTGTTCGAACCCTAATGCGTGAGAAACGGTAAGTAAACGCCGTATTTACATATCTGCCACTGTGCAGGAGAATCCGTATAGGTGTTCGAGTGTTCGAACCCTAATGCGTGAGAAATAGTGAGTAAACGCCGTATTTACATATCTGCCACTATGCAGGAGAATCCGTATAGGTGTTCGAGTGTTCGATCCCTAATGCGTGAGAAATGGTAAGTAAATGCCGTATTTACATATCTGCCACTGTGCGGGAGAATCCGTATAGGTGTTCGAGTGTTCGAACCCTAATGCGTGAGAAATAGTGAGTAAACGCCGTATTTGCATATCTGCCACTGTGCAGGAGAATCCGTATAGGTGTTCGAGTGTTTGAACCCTAATGCATGAGCAATGGTAGGTAACTGCCGTATTTACATATCTGCCACTGTACAGGAGAATTCGTATAGGTGTTCGAGTCTTCGAACCCTAATGCGTGAGAAAGAGTAAGTAAACGCCGTATTTACATATCTGCCACTGTGCAGGAGAATCCGTACAGGTGTTCGAGTGTTCGAACCCTAATACGTGAGAAATGGTAGGTAAACGCCGTATTTACATATCTGCCACTGCGCAGGAGAATCTGTATAGGTGTTCGAGTGTTCGAACCCTAATGCGTGAGAAATGGTCGGTAAACGCCGTATTTACATATCTGCCACTGTGCAGGACAATCCGTATAGGTGTTCGAGTGTTCGAACCCTAATGCGTGAGAAATGGTAAGGAAACGCCGTATTTACATATCTACCGCTGTGCTGGAAATCCCGTATAGGTGTTCGAGTGTTCGAACCCTAATGCGTGAGAAATAGTGAGTAAACGCCGTATTTACATATCTGCCACTGTGCAGGAGAATCCGTATAGGTGTTCGAGTGTTCGAACCCTAATGCGTGAGAAATAGTGAGTAAACGCCGTATTTACATATCTGCCACTGTGCAGGAGAATCCGTATAGGTGTTCGAGTGTTCGAACCCTAATGCGTGAGAAATGGTAAGTCAACGCCGTATTTACCTATCTGCCACTGTGCAGGACAATCCGAATAGGTGTTCGACTGTTCGAACCCTAATGCGTGGGAATTGGTAAGTAAACGCCATATTTACATATCTGCCACTGTGCAGGAGAATCCGTATCGGTGTTCGGGTGTTCGAACCCTAATGCATGAGAAATGGTAGGTAACTGCCGTATTTACATATCTGCCACTGTGCAGGAGAATCCGTATAGGTGTTCGAGTGTTCGAACCCTAATGCGTGAGAAATAGTGAGTAAACGCCGTATTTACATATCTGCCACTGTGCAGGAGAATCCGTATAGGTGTTCGAGTGTTCGAACCCTAATACGTGAGAAATGGTAGGTAAACGCCGTATTTACATATCTGCCACTGCGCAGGAGAATCTGGATAGGTGTTCGAGTGTTCGAACCCTAATGCGTGAGAAATGGTCGGTAAACGCCGTATTTACATATCTGCCACTGTGCAGGACAATCCGTATAGGTGTTCGAGTGTTCGAACCCTAATACGTGAGAAATGGTAGGTAAACGCCGTATTTACATATCTGCCACTGCGCAGGAGAATCTGTATAGGTGTTCGAGTGTTCGAACCCTAATGCGTGAGAAATGGTCGGTAAACGCCGTATTTACATATCTGCCACTGTGCAGGACAATCCGTATAGGTGTTCGAGTGTTCGAACCCTAATGCGTGAGAAATGGTAAGGAAACGCCGTATTTACATATCTACCGCTGTGCTGGAAATCCCGTATAGGTGTTCGAGTGTTCGAACCCTAATGCGTGAGAAATAGTGAGTAAACGCCGTATTTACATATCTGCCACTGTGCAGGAGAATCCGTATAGGTGTTCGAGTGTTCGAACCCTAATGCGTGAGAAATGGTAAGTCAACGCCGTATTTACATATCTGCCACTGTGCAGGACAATCCGAATAGGTGTTCGAGTGTTCGAACCCTAATGCATGCGAAATGGTAAGTAAACGCCGTATTTACATATCTACCGCTGTGATGGAAATCCCGTATAGGTGTTCGAGTGTTCGAACCCTAATGCGAGAGAAATAGTGAGTAAACGCCGTATTTACATATCTGCCACTGTGCAGGAGAATCCGTATAGGTGTTCGAGTGTTCGAACCCTAATGCGTGAGAAATGGTAAGTCAACGCCGTATTTACCTATCTGCCACTGTGCAGGACAATCCGAATAGGTGTTCGAGTGTTCGAACCCTAATGCGTGGGAAATGGTAAGTAAACGCCATATTTACATATCTGCCACTGTGCAGGAGAATCCGTATCGGTGTTCGGGTGTTCGAACCCTAATGCATGAGAAATGGTAGGTAACTGCCGTATTTACATATCTACCACTGTGCATGAGAATCCGTATAGGTGTTCGAGTGTTCGAACCCTAATGCGTGAGAAATAGTAAGTAAACGCCGTATTTACATATCTGCCACTGTGCAGGAGAATCCGTATAGGTGTTCGAGTGTTCGAACCCTAATGCGTGAGAAACGGTAAGTAAACGCCGTATTTACATATCTGCCACTGTGCAGGAGAATCCGTATAGGTGTTCGAGTGTTCGAACCCTAATGCGTGAGAAATAGTGAGTAAACGCCGTATTTACATATCTGCCACTGTGCAGGAGAATCCGTATAGGTGTTCGAGTGTTCGAACCCTAATGCGTGAGAAATAGTGAGTAAACGCCGTATTTACATATCTGCCACTGTGCAGGAGAATCCGTATAGGTGTTCGAGTGTTCGATCCCTAATGCGTGAGAAATGGTAAGTAAATGCCGTATTTACATATCTGCCACTGTGCGGGAGAATCCGTATAGGTGTTCGAGTGTTCGAACCCTAATGCGTGAGAAATAGTGAGTAAACGCCGTATTTACATATCTGCCACTGTGCAGGAGAATCCGTATAGGTGTTCGAGTGTTCGAACCCTAATGCGTGAGAAATGGTAAGTAAACGCCGTGTTTACATATCTGCCTCTGTGCGGGAGAATCCGTATAGGTGTTCGAGTGTTCGAACCCTAACGCGTGGGAAATGGTAAGTAAACGTCGTATTTACATATCTGCCACTGTGCAGGAGAATCCGTATAGCTGTTCGAGTGTTCGACCCCTAATGCATGAGCAATGGTAGGTAACTGGCGTATTTACATATCTGCCACTGTGCAGGAGAATTCGTATCGGTGTTTGAGTCTTCGAACCCTAATGCGTGAGAAAGAGTAAGTAAACGCCGTATTTACATATCTGACACTGTGCAGGAGAATTCGTATAGGTGTTCGAGTGTTCGAACCCTAATACGTGCGAAATGGTAGGTCAACGCCGTCTTTACATATCTGCCACTGTGCAGGAGAATCCGTATAGGTGTTCGAGTGTTCGAACCCTAATGCGTGGGAAATGGTAGGTAACTGCCGTATTTACATATCTGCCACTGTGCAGGAGAATCCGTATAGGTGTTCGAGTGTTCGAACCCTAATGCGTGAGAAATGGTAAGTAAACGCCGTATTTACATATCTACCGCTGTGCTGGAAATCCCCTATAGGTGTTCGAGTGTTCGAACCCTAATGCGTGAGAAATAGTGAGTAAACGCCGTATTTACATATCTGCCACTGTGTAGGAGAATCCGTATAGGTGTTCGAGTGTTCGAACCCTAATGCGTGAGAAATGGTAAGTCAACGCCGTATTTACCTATCTGCCACTGTGCAGGACAATCCGAATAGGTGTTCGAGTGTTCGAACCCTAATGCGTGGGAAATGGTATGTAAACGCCATATTTACATATCTGCCACTGTGCAGGAGAATCCGTATCGGTGTTCGGGTGTTCGAACCCTAATGCATGAGAAATGGTAGGTAACTGCCGTATTTACATATCTGCCACTGTGCAGGAGAATCCGTATAGGTGTTCGAGTGTTCGAACCCTAATGCGTGAGAAATAGTGAGTAAACGCCGTATTTACATATCTGCCACTGTGCAGGAGAATCCGTATAGGTGTTCGAGTGTTCGAACCCTAATACGTGAGAAATGGTAGGTAAACGCCGTATTTACATATCTGCCACTGCGCAGGAGAATCTGGATAGGTGTTCGAGTGTTCGAACCCTAATGCGTGAGAAATGGTCGGTAAACGCCGTATTTACATATCTGCCACTGTGCAGGACAATCCGTATAGGTGTTCGAGTGTTCGAACCCTAATACGTGAGAAATGGTAGGTAAACGCCGTATTTACATATCTGCCACTGCGCAGGAGAATCTGTATAGGTGTTCGAGTGTTCGAACCCTAATGCGTGAGAAATGGTCGGTAAACGCCGTATTTACATATCTTCCACTGTGCAGGACAATCCGTATAGGTGTTCGAGTGTTCGAACCGTAATGCGTGAGAAATGGTAAGGAAACGCCGTATTTACATATCTACCGCTGTGCTGGAAATCCCGTATAGGTGTTCGAGTGTTCGAACCCTAATGCGTGAGAAATAGTGAGTAAACGCCGTATTTACATATCTGCCACTGTGCAGGAGAATCCGTATAGGTGTTCGAGTGTTCGAACCCTAATGCGTGAGAAATGGTAAGTCAACGCCGTATTTACATATCTGCCACTGTGCAGGACAATCCGAATAGGTGTTCGAGTGTTCGAACCCTAATGCATGCGAAATGGTAAGTAAACGCCGTATTTACATATCTACCGCTGTGATGGAAATCCCGTATAGGTGTTCGAGTGTTCGAACCCTAATGCGAGAGAAATAGTGAGTAAACGCCGTATTTACATATCTGCCACTGTGCAGGAGAATCCGTATAGGTGTTCGAGTGTTCGAACCCTAATGCGTGAGAAATGGTAAGTCAACGCCGTATTTACCTATCTGCCACTGTGCAGGACAATCCGAATAGGTGTTCGAGTGTTCGAACCCTAATGCGTGGGAAATGGTAAGTAAACGCCATATTTACATATCTGCCACTGTGCAGGAGAATCCGTATCGGTGTTCGGGTGTTCGAACCCTAATGCATGAGAAATGGTAGGTAACTGCCGTATTTACATATCCACCACTGTGCATGAGAATCCGTATAGGTGTTCGAGTGTTCGAACCCTAATGCGTGAGAAATAGTAAGTAAACGCCGTATTTACATATCTGCCACTGTGCAGGAGAATCCGTATAGGTGTTCGAGTGTTCGAACCCTAATGCGTGAGAAACGGTAAGTAAACGCCGTATTTACATATCTGCCACTGTGCAGGAGAATCCGTATAGGTGTTCGAGTGTTCGAACCCTAATGCGTGAGAAATAGTGAGTAAACGCCGTATTTACATATCTACCACTGTGCAGGAGAATCCGTATAGGTGTTCGAGTGTTCGAACCCTAATGCGTGAGAAATAGTGAGTAAACGCCGTATTTACATATCTGCCACTGTGCAGGAGAATCCGTATAGGTGTTCGAGTGTTCGATCCCTAATGCGTGAGAAATGGTAAGTAAATGCCGTATTTACATATCTGCCACTGTGCGGGAGAATCCGTATAGGTGTTCGAGTGTTCGAACCCTAATGCGTGAGAAATAGTGAGTAAACGCCGTATTTACATATCTGCCACTGTGCAGGAGAATCCGTATAGGTGTTCGAGTGTTCGAACCCTAATGCGTGAGAAATGGTAAGTAAACGCCGTGTTTACATATCTGCCTCTGTGCGGGAGAATCCGTATAGGTGTTCGAGTGTTCGAACCCTAACGCGTGGGAAATGGTAAGTAAACGTCGTATTTACATATCTGCCACTGTGCAGGAGAATCCGTATAGGTGTTCGAGTGTTCGACCCCTAATGCATGAGCAATGGTAGGTAACTGCCGTATTTACATATCTGCCACTGTGCAGGAGAATTCGTATCGGTGTTTGAGTCTTCGAACCCTAATGCGTGAGAAAGAGTAAGTAAACGCCGTATTTACATATCTGCCACTGTGCAGGAGAATTCGTATAGGTGTTCGAGTGTTCGAACCCTAATACGTGCGAAATGGTAGGTCAACGCCGTCTTTACATATCTGCCACTGTGCAGGAGAATCCGTATAGGTGTTCGAGTGTTCGAACCCTAATGCGTGGGAAATGGTAGGTAACTGCCGTATTTACATATCTGCCACTGTGCAGGAGAATCCGTATAGGTGTTCGAGTGTTCGAACCCTAATGCGTGAGAAATAGTGAGTAAACGCCGTATTTACGTATCTGCCACTGTGCAGGAGAATCCGTATAGGTGTTCGAGTGTTCGAACCCTAATGCGTGAGAAATGGTAAGTAAACGCCGTATTTACATATCTACCGCTGTGCTGGAAATCCCCTATAGGTGTTCGAGTGTTCGAACCCTAATGCGTGAGAAATAGTGAGTAAACGCCGTATTTACATATCTGCCACTGTGTAGGAGAATCCGTATAGGTGTTCGAGTGTTCGAACCCTAATGCGTGAGAAATGGTAAGTCAACGCCGTATTTACCTATCTGCCACTGTGCAGGACAATCCGAATAGGTGTTCGAGTGTTCGAACCCTAATGCGTGGGAAATGGTAAGTAAACGCCATATTTACATATCTGCCACTGTGCAGGAGAATCCGTATCGGTGTTCGGGTGTTCGAACCCTAATGCATGAGAAATGGTAGGTGACTGCCGTATTTACATATCTACCACTGTGCATGAGAATCCGTATAGGTGTTCGAGTATTCGAACCCTAATGCGTGAGAAATAGTAAGTAAACGCCGTATTTACATATCTGCCACTGTGCAGGAGAATCCGTATAGGTGTTCGAGTGTTCGAACCCTAATGCGTGAGAAATAGTGAGTAAACGCCGTATTTACATATCTGCCACTGTGCAGGAGAATCCGTATAGGTGTTCGAGTGTTCGAACCATAATGCGTGAGAAATAGTGAGTAAACGCCGTATTTCCATATCTGCCACTGTGCTGGAGAATCCGTATAGGTGTTCGAGTGTTCGAACCCTAATGCGTGAGAAATGGTAAGTCAACGCCGTATTTACATATCTGCCACTGTGCAGGAGAATCCTTATAGGTGTTCGAGTGTTCGAACCCTAATGCGTGGGAAATTGTAAGTAAACGCCATATTTACATATCTGCCACTGTGCAGGAGAATCCGTGTTGGTGTTCGAGTGTTCGAATGCTAATGCGTGAGAAATGGTCGGTAAACGCCGTATTTACATATCTGCCACTGTGCAGGACAATCCGTATAGGTGTTCGAGTGTTCGAACCCTAATGCGTGAGAAATGGTAAGGAAACGCCGTATTTACATATCTACCGCTGTGCTGGAAATCCCGTATAGGTGTTCGAGTGTTCGAACCCTAATGCGTGAGAAATAGTGAGTAAACGCCGTATTTACATATCTGCCACAGTGCAGGAGAATCCGTATAGGTGTTCGACTGTTCGAACCCTAATGCGTGAGAAATGGTAAGTCAACGCCGTATTTACATATCTGCCACTGTACAGGAGAATCCGTATAGGTGTTCGAGTGTTCGAACCCTAATTCGTGGGAAATTGTAAGTAAACGCCAAATTTACATATCTGCCACTGTGCAGGAGAATCCGTATTGGTGTTCGAGTGTTCGAACCCAAATGCATGAGAAATGGTAGGTAACTGCCGTATTTACATATCTACCACTGTGCATGAGAATCCGTATAGGTGTTCGAGTGTTCGAACCCTAATGCGTGAGAAATAGTAAGTAAACGCCGTATTTACATATCTGCCACTGTACAGGAGAATCCGTATAGGTGTTTGAGTGTTCGAACCCTAATGCGTGAGAAACGGTAATTAAACGCCGTATTTACAAATCTGCCACTGTGCAGGAGAATCCGTATAGGTGTTCGAGTGTTCGAACCCTAATGCGTGAGAAATAGTGAGTAAACGCCATATTTACATATCTGCCACTGTGCTGGAGAATCCGTATAGGTGTTCGAGTGTTCGAACCCAAATGCGTGAGAAATGGTACGTAAACGCCGTGTTTACATATCTGCCACTGTGCGGGAGAATCCGTATAGGTGTTCGAGTGTTCGAACCCTAATGCGTGAGAAATAGTGAGTAAACGCCGTATTTACATATCTGCCACTGTGCGGGAGAATCCGTATAGGTGTTCGAGTGTTCGAACCCTAATGCGTGAGAAATGGTAAGTAAACGCCGTGTTTACATATCTGCCACTGTGCGGGAGAATCCGTATAGGTGTTCGAGTGTTCGAACCCTAATGCGTGGGAAATGGTAAGTAAACGCCGTATTTACATATCTGCCACTGTGCAGGAGAATCCGTATAGGTGTTCGAGTCTTCGAACCCTAATGCGTGAGAAAGAGTAAGTAAACGCCGTATTTACATATCTGCCACTGTGCAGGAGAATCCGTATAGGTGTTCGAGTGTTCGAACCCTAATGCGTGAGAAATGGTAAGTCAACGCCGTATTTACATATCTGCCACCGTGCAGGAGAATCCGTATAGGTGTTCGAGTGTTCGAACCCTAATGCGTGGGAAATGGTAAGTAAACGCCGTATTTACATATCTGCCACTGGGCGGGAGAATCCGTATAGGTGTTCGATTGTTCGAACCCTAATGCGTGAGAAATAGTGAGTAAACGCCGTATTTACATATCTGCCACTGTGCAGGAGAATCCGTATAGGTGTTCGAGTGTTCGAACCCTAATGCGTGAGAAATGGTAAGTAAACGCCGTGTTTACATATCTGCCACTGTGCGGGGGAATCCGTATAGTTGTTCGAGTGTTCGAACCCTAATGCGTGGGAAATGGTAAGTAAACGCCGTATTTACATATCTGCCACTGTGCAGGAGAATCCGTATAGGTGTTCGAGTGTTTGAACCCTAATGCATGAGCAATGGTAGGTAACTGCCGTATTTACATATCTGCCACTGTGCAGGAGAATTCGTATAGGTGTTCGAGTCTTCGAACCCTAATGCGTGAGAAAGAGTAAGTAAACGCCGTATTTACATATCTGCCACTGTGCAGGAGAATCCGTATACGTGTTCGAGTGTTCGAACCCTAATACGTGAGAAATGGTAGGTAAACGCCGTATTTACATATCTGCCACTGCGCAGGAGAATCTGTATAGGTGTTCGAGTGTTCGAACCCTAATGCGTGGGAAATGGTCGGTAAACGCCGTATTTACATATCTGCCACTATGCAGGACAATCCGTATAGGTGTTCGAGTGTTCGAACCCTAATGCGTGAGAAATGGTAAGTAAACGCCGTATTTACATATCTGCCACTGTAGAGGAGAATCCGTATAGGTGCTCGAGTGTTCGAACCCTAATACGTGAGAAATAGTAGGTAAACGCCGTATTTACATATCTGCCACTGTGCAGGAGAATCCGTATAGGTGTTCGAGTGTTCGAACCCTAATGCGTGAGAAATGGTAGGTAACTGCCGTATTTACATATCTGCCACTGTGCAGGAGAATCTGTATAGGTGTTCGAGGGTTCGAACCTTAATGCGTGAGAAATAGTAAGTAAATTCCGTATTTACATATCTGCCACTACGCAGGAGAATCTGTATAGGAGTTCGAGTGTTCGAACCCTAATGCGTGAGAAATGGTCGGTAAACGCCGTATTTACATATCTGCCACTGTGCAGGAGAATCCGTATATGTGTTCGAGTGTTCGAACCCTAATGCGTGAGAAAGGGTAAGTAAATGCCGTATTTACATGTCTGCCACTATGCAGGAGAATCCGTATTGGTGTTCGAGTGTTCGAACCCTAATGCGTGAGAAATGGTAAGTCAACACCGTATTTACATATCTGCCACTGTGCAGGAGAATCCCTATAGCTGTTCGAGTGTTCGAACCCTAATGCGTGGGAAATGGTAAGTAAACGCCGTATTTACATATCTGCCACTGTGCAGGAGAATCCGTATCGGTGTTCGAGTGTTCGAACCCTAATGCATGAGAAATGGTAGGTAACTGCCGTATTTACATATCTACCACTGTGCATGAGAATCCATATTGGTGTTCGAGTGTTCGAACCCTAATGCGTGAGAAATAGTAAATAAACGCCGTATTTACATATCTGCCACTGTGCAGGAGAATCCGTATAGGTGTTTGAGTGTTCGAACCCTAATGCGTGAGAAACGGTAAGTAAACGCCGTATTTACATATCTGCCACTGTGCAGGAGAATCCGTATAGGTGTTCGAGTGTTCGAACCCTAATGCGTGAGAAATAGTGAGTAAACGCCGTATTTACATATCTGCCACTGTGCAGGAGAATTCGTATAGGTGTTCGAGTCTTCGAACCCTAAAGCGTGAGAAAGAGTAAGTAAACGCCGTATTTACATATCTGCCACTGTGCAGGAGAATCCGTATAGGTGTTCGAGTGTTCAAACCCTAATACGTGAGAAATGGTAGGTCAACGCCGTCTTTACATATCTGCCACTGTGCAGGAGAATCCGTATAGGTGTTCGAGTGTTTGAACCCTAATGCGTGGGAAATGGTAGGTAACTGCCGTATTTACATATCTGCCGCTGTGCAGGAGAATCCGTATAGGTGTTCGAGTGTTCGAACCCTAATGCGTGAGAAATAGTCAGTAAACGCCGTATTTACGTATCTGCCACTGTGCAGGAGAATCCGTATAGGTGTTCGAGTGTTCGAACCCTAATGCGTGAGAAATGGTAAGTAAACGCCGTATTTACATATCTACCGCTGTGCTGGAGAATCCGTATAGGTGTTCGAGTGTTCGAACCCTAATGCGTGAGAAATAGTGAGTAAACGCCGTATTTACATATCTGCCACTGTGCAGGAGAATCCGTATAGGTGTTCGAGTGTTCGAACCCTAATGCGTGAGAAATGGTAAGTCAACGCCGTATTTACATATCTGCCACTGTGCAGGAGAATCCGTATAGGTGTTCGAGTGTTCGAACCCTAATGCGTGGGAAATGGTAAGCAAACGCCGTATTTACATATCTGCGACTGTGCAGGAGAATCCGTATAGGTGTTCGAGTGTTTGAACCCTAATGCATGAGCAATGGTAGGTAACTGCCGTATTTACATATCTGCCACTGTGCAGGAGAATTCGTATAGGTGTTCGAGTCTTCGAACCCTAATGTGTGAGAAAGAGTAAGTAAACGCCGTATTTACATATCTGCCACTGTGCAGGAGAATCTGTATACGTGTTCGAGTGTTCGAACCCTAATACGTGAGAAATGGTAGGTAAACGCCGTATTTACATATCTGCCACTGCGCAGGAGAATCTGTATAGGTGTTCGAGTGTTCGAAACCTAATGCGTGGGAAATGGTCGGTAAACGCCGTATTTACTTATCTGCCACTGTGCAGGACAATCCGTATAGGTGTTCGAGTGTTCGAACCCTAATGCGTGAGAAATGGTAAGTAAACGCCGTATTTACATATCTGCCACTGTAGAGGAGAATCCGTATAGGTGCTCGAGTGTTCGAACCCTAATACGTGAGAAATGGTAGGTAAACGCCGTATTTACATATCTACCGCTGTGATGGAAATCCCGTATAGGTGTTCGAGTGTTCGAACCCTAATGCGAGAGAAATAGTGAGTAAACGCCGTATTTACATATCTGCCACTGTGCAGGAGAATCCGTATAGGTGTTCGAGTGTTCGAACCCTAATGCGTGAGAAATGGTAAGTCAACGCCGTATTTACCTATCTGCCACTGTGCAGGACAATCCGAATAGGTGTTCGAGTGTTCGAACCCTAATGCGTGGGAAATGGTAAGTAAACGCCATATTTACATATCTGCCACTGTGCAGGAGAATCCGTATCGGTGTTCGGGTGTTCGAACCCTAATGCATGAGAAATGGTAGGTAACTGCCGTATTTACATATCTACCACTGTGCATGAGAATCCGTATAGGTGTTCGAGTGTTCGAACCCTAATGCGTGAGAAATAGTAAGTAAACGCCGTATTTACATATCTGCCACTGTGCAGGAGAATCCGTATAGGTGTTCGAGTGTTCGAACCCTAATGCGTGAGAAACGGTAAGTAAACGCCGTATTTACATATCTGCCACTGTGCAGGAGAATCCGTATAGGTGTTCGAGTGTTCGAACCCTAATGCGTGAGAAATAGTGAGTAAACGCCGTATTTACATATCTGCCACTGTGCAGGAGAATCCGTATAGGTGTTCGAGTGTTCGAACCCTAATGCGTGAGAAATAGTGAGTAAACGCCGTATTTACATATCTGCCACTGTGCCGGAGAATCCGTATAGGTGTTCGAGTGTTCGATCCCTAATGCGTGAGAAATGGTAAGTAAATGCCGTATTTACATATCTGCCACTGTGCGGGAGAATCCGTATAGGTGTTCGAGTGTTCGAACCCTAATGCGTGAGAAATAGTGAGTAAACGCCGTATTTACATATCTGCCACTGTGCAGGAGAATCCGTATAGGTGTTCGAGTGTTCGAACCCTAATGCGTGAGAAATGGTAAGTAAACGCCGTGTTTACATATCTGCCTCTGTGCGGGAGAATCCGTATAGGTGTTCGAGTGTTCGAACCCTAACGCGTGGGAAATGGTAAGTAAACGTCGTATTTACATATCTGCCACTGTGCAGGAGAATCCGTATAGCTGTTCGAGTGTTCGACCCCTAATGCATGAGCAATGGTAGGTAACTGGCGTATTTACATATCTGCCACTGTGCAGGAGAATTCGTATCGGTGTTTGAGTCTTCGAACCCTAATGCGTGAGAAAGAGTAAGTAAACGCCGTATTTACATATCTGACACTGTGCAGGAGAATTCGTATAGGTGTTCGAGTGTTCGAACCCTAATACGTGCGAAATGGTAGGTCAACGCCGTCTTTACATATCTGCCACTGTGCAGGAGAATCCGTATAGGTGTTCGAGTGTTCGAACCCTAATGCGTGGGAAATGGTAGGTAACTGCCGTATTTACATATCTGCCACTGTGCAGGAGAATCCGTATAGGTGTTCGAGTGTTCGAACCCTAATGCGTGAGAAATAGTGAGTAAACGCCGTATTTACGTATCTGCCACTGTGCAGGAGAATCCGTATAGGTGTTCGAGTGTTCGAACCCTAATGCGTGAGAAATGGTAAGTAAACGCCGTATTTACATATCTACCGCTGTGCTGGAAATCCCCTATAGGTGTTCGAGTGTTCGAACCCTAATGCGTGAGAAATAGTGAGTAAACGCCGTATTTACATATCTGCCACTGTGCAGGAGAATCCGTATAGGTGTTCGAGTGTTCGAACCCTAATGCGTGAGAAATAGTGAGTAAACGCCGTATTTACATATCTGCCACTGTGCAGGAGAATCCGTATAGGTGTTCGAGTGTTCGATCCCTAATGCGTGAGAAATGGTAAGTAAATGCCGTATTTACATATCTGCCACTGTGCGGGAGAATCCGTATAGGTGTTCGAGTGTTCGAACCCTAATGCGTGAGAAATAGTGAGTAAACGCCGTATTTACATATCTGCCACTGTGCAGGAGAATCCGTATAGGTGTTCGAGTGTTCGAACCCTAATGCGTGAGAAATGGTAAGTAAACGCCGTGTTTACATATCTGCCTCTGTGCGGGAGAATCCGTATAGGTGTTCGAGTGTTCGAACCCTAACGCGTGGGAAATGGTAAGTAAACGTCGTATTTACATATCTGCCACTGTGCAGGAGAATCCGTATAGCTGTTCGAGTGTTCGACCCCTAATGCATGAGCAATGGTAGGTAACTGGCGTATTTACATATCTGCCACTGTGCAGGAGAATTCGTATCGGTGTTTGAGTCTTCGAACCCTAATGCGTGAGAAAGAGTAAGTAAACGCCGTATTTACATATCTGACACTGTGCAGGAGAATTCGTATAGGTGTTCGAGTGTTCGAACCCTAATACGTGCGAAATGGTAGGTCAACGCCGTCTTTACATATCTGCCACTGTGCAGGAGAATCCGTATAGGTGTTCGAGTGTTCGAACCCTAATGCGTGGGAAATGGTAGGTAACTGCCGTATTTACATATCTGCCACTGTGCAGGAGAATCCGTATAGGTGTTCGAGTGTTCGAACCCTAATGCGTGAGAAATAGTGAGTAAACGCCGTATTTACGTATCTGCCACTGTGCAGGAGAATCCGTATAGGTGTTCGAGTGTTCGAACCCTAATGCGTGAGAAATGGTAAGTAAACGCCGTATTTACATATCTACCGCTGTGCTGGAAATCCCCTATAGGTGTTCGAGTGTTCGAACCCTAATGCGTGAGAAATAGTGAGTAAACGCCGTATTTACATATCTGCCACTGTGTAGGAGAATCCGTATAGGTGTTCGAGTGTTCGAACCCTAATGCGTGAGAAATGGTAAGTCAACGCCGTATTTACCTATCTGCCACTGTGCAGGACAATCCGAATAGGTGTTCGAGTGTTCGAACCCTAATGCGTGGGAAATGGTAAGTAAACGCCATATTTACATATCTGCCACTGTGCAGGAGAATCCGTATCGGTGTTCGGGTGTTCGAACCCTAATGCATGAGAAATGGTAGGTAACTGCCGTATTTACATATCTGCCACTGTGCAGGAGAATCCGTATAGGTGTTCGAGTGTTCGAACCCTAATGCGTGAGAAATAGTGAGTAAACGCCGTATTTACATATCTGCCACTGTGCAGGAGAATCCGTATAGGTGTTCGAGTGTTCGAACCCTAATACGTGAGAAATGGTAGGTAAACGCCGTATTTACATATCTGCCACTGCGCAGGAGAATATGGATAGGTGTTCGAGTGTTCGAACCCTAATGCGTGAGAAATGGTCGGTAAACGCCGTATTTACATATCTGCCACTGTGCAGGACAATCCGTATAGGTGTTCGAGTGTTCGAACCCTAATACGTGAGAAATGGTAGGTAAACGCCGTATTTACATATCTGCCACTGCGCAGGAGAATCTGTATAGGTGTTCGAGTGTTCGAACCCTAATGCGTGAGAAATGGTCGGTAAACGCCGTATTTACATATCTTCCACTGTGCAGGACAATCCGTATAGGTGTTCGAGTGTTCGAACCCTAATGCGTGAGAAATGGTAAGGAAACGCCGTATTTACATATCTACCGCTGTGCTGGAAATCCCGTATAGGTGTTCGAGTGTTCGAACCCTAATGCGTGAGAAATAGTGAGTAAACGCCGTATTTACATATCTGCCACTGTGCAGGAGAATCCGTATAGGTGTTCGAGTGTTCGAACCCTAATGCGTGAGAAATGGTAAGTCAACGCCGTATTTACATATCTGCCACTGTGCAGGACAATCCGAATAGGTGTTCGAGTGTTCGAACCCTAATGCATGCGAAATGGTAAGTAAACGCCGTATTTACATATCTACCGCTGTGATGGAAATCCCGTATAGGTGTTCGAGTGTTCGAACCCTAATGCGAGAGAAATAGTGAGTAAACGCCGTATTTACATATCTGCCACTGTGCAGGAGAATCCGTATAGGTGTTCGAGTGTTCGAACCCTAATGCGTGAGAAATGGTAAGTCAACGCCGTATTTACCTATCTGCCACTGTGCAGGACAATCCGAATAGGTGTTCGAGTGTTCGAACCCTAATGCGTGGGAAATGGTAAGTAAACGCCATATTTACATATCTGCCACTGTGCAGGAGAATCCGTATCGGTGTTCGGGTGTTCGAACCCTAATGCATGAGAAATGGTAGGTAACTGCCGTATTTACATATCTACCACTGTGCATGAGAATCCGTATAGGTGTTCGAGTGTTCGAACCCTAATGCGTGAGAAATAGTAAGTAAACGCCGTATTTACATATCTGCCACTGTGCAGGAGAATCCGTATAGGTGTTCGAGTGTTCGAACCCTAATGCGTGAGAAACGGTAAGTAAACGCCGTATTTACATATCTGCCACTGTGCAGGAGAATCCGTATAGGTGTTCGAGTGTTCGAACCCTAATGCGTGAGAAATAGTGAGTAAACGCCGTATTTACATATCTACCACTGTGCAGGAGAATCCGTATAGGTGTTCGAGTGTTCGAACCCTAATGCGTGAGAAATAGTGAGTAAACGCCGTATTTACATATCTGCCACTGTGCAGGAGAATCCGTATAGGTGTTCGAGTGTTCGATCCCTAATGCGTGAGAAATGGTAAGTAAATGCCGTATTTACATATCTGCCACTGTGCGGGAGAATCCGTATAGGTGTTCGAGTGTTCGAACCCTAATGCGTGAGAAATAGTGAGTAAACGCCGTATTTACATATCTGCCACTGTGCAGGAGAATCCGTATAGGTGTTCGGGTGTTCGAACCCTAATGCGTGAGAAATGGTAAGTAAACGCCGTGTTTACATATCTGCCTCTGTGCGGGAGAATCCGTATAGGTGTTCGAGTGTTCGAACCCTAACGCGTGGGAAATGGTAAGTAAACGTCGTATTTACATATCTGCCACTGTGCAGGAGAATCCGTATAGGTGTTCGAGTGTTCGACCCCTAATGCATGAGCAATGGTAGGTAACTGCCGTATTTACATATCTGCCACTGTGCAGGAGAATTCGTATCGGTGTTTGAGTCTTCGAACCCTAATGCGTGAGAAAGAGTAAGTAAACGCCGTATTTACATATCTGCCACTGTGCAGGAGAATTCGTATAGGTGTTCGAGTGTTCGAACCCTAATACGTGCGAAATGGTAGGTCAACGCCGTCTTTACATATCTGCCACTGTGCAGGAGAATCCGTATAGGTGTTCGAGTGTTCGAACCCTAATGCGTGGGAAATGGTAGGTAACTGCCGTATTTACATATCTGCCACTGTGCAGGAGAATCCGTATAGGTGTTCGAGTGTTCGAACCCTAATGCGTGAGAAATAGTGAGTAAACGCCGTATTTACGTATCTGCCACTGTGCAGGAGAATCCGTATAGGTGTTCGAGTGTTCGAACCCTAATGCGTGAGAAATGGTAAGTAAACGCCGTATTTACATATCTACCGCTGTGCTGGAAATCCCCTATAGGTGTTCGAGTGTTCGAACCCTAATGCGTGAGAAATAGTGAGTAAACGCCGTATTTACATATCTGCCACTGTGTAGGAGAATCCGTATAGGTGTTCGAGTGTTCGAACCCTAATGCGTGAGAAATGGTAAGTCAACGCCTTATTTACCTATCTGCCACTGTGCAGGACAATCCGAATAGGTGTTCGAGTGTTCGAACCCTAATGCGTGGGAAATGGTAAGTAAACGCCATATTTACATATCTGCCACTGTGCAGGAGAATCCGTATCGGTGTTCGGGTGTTCGAACCCTAATGCATGAGAAATGGTAGGTAACTGCCGTATTTACATATCTACCACTGTGCATGAGAATCCGTATAGGTGTTCGAGTATTCGAACCGTAATGCGTGAGAAATAGTAAGTAAACGCCGTATTTACATATCTGCCACTGTGCAGGAGAATCCGTATAGGTGTTCGAGTGTTCGAACCCTAATGCGTGAGAAATAGTGAGTAAACGCCGTATTTACATATCTGCCACTGTGCAGGAGAATCCGTATAGGTGTTCGAGTGTTCGAACCATAATGCGTGAGAAATAGTGAGTAAACGCCGTATTTCCATATCTGCCACTGTGCTGGAGAATCCGTATAGGTGTTCGAGTGTTCGAACCCTAATGCGTGAGAAATGGTAAGTCAACGCCGTATTTACATATCTGCCACTGTGCAGGAGAATCCTTATAGGTGTTCGAGTGTTCGAACCCTAATGCGTGGGAAATTGTAAGTAAACGCCATATTTACATATCTGCCACTGTGCAGGAGAATCCGTGTTGGTGTTCGAGTGTTCGAATGCTAATGCGTGAGAAATGGTCGGTAAACGCCGTATTTACATATCTGCCACTGTGCAGGACAATCCGTATAGGTGTTCGAGTGTTCGAACCCTAATGCGTGAGAAATGGTAAGGAAACGCCGTATTTACATATCTACCGCTGTGCTGGAAATCCCGTATAGGTGTTCGAGTGTTCGAACCCTAATGCGTGAGAAATAGTGAGTAAACGCCGTATTTACATATCTGCCACAGTGCAGGAGAATCCGTATAGGTGTTCGAGTGTTCGAACCCTCATGCGTGAGAAATGGTAAGTCAACGCCGTATTTACATATCTGCCACTGTGCAGGAGAATCCGTATAGGTGTTCGAGTGTTCGAACCCTAATTCGTGGGAAATTGTAAGTAAACGCCATATTTACATATCTGCCACTGTGCAGGAGAATCCGTACTGGTGTTCGAGTGTTCGAACCCTAATGCATGAGAAATGGTAGGTAACTGCCGTATTTACATATCTACCACTGTGCATGAGAATCCGTATAGGTGTTCGAGTGTTCGAACCCTAATGCGTGAGAAATAGTAAGTAAACGCCGTATTTACATATCTGCCACTGTACAGGAGAATCCGTATAGGTGTTTGAGTGTTCGAACCCTAATGCGTGAGAAACGGTAATTAAACGCCGTATTTACAAATCTGCCACTGTGCAGGAGAATCCGTATAGGTGTTCGAGTGTTCGAACCCTAATGCGTGAGAAATAGTGAGTAAACGCCGTATTTACATATCTGCCACTGTGCGGGAGAATCCGTATAGGTGTTCGAGTGTTCGAACCCTAATGCGTGAGAAATGGTAAGTAAACGCCGTGTTTACATATCTGCCACTGTGCGGGAGAATCCGTATAGGTGTTCGAGTGTTCGAACCCTAATGCGTGGGAAATGGTAAGTAAACGCCGTATTTACATATCTGCCACTGTGCAGGAGAATCCGTATAGGTGTTCGAGTCTTCGAACCCTAATGCGTGAGAAAGAGTAAGTAAACGCCGTATTTACATATCTGCCACTGTGCAGGAGAATCCGTATAGGTGTTCGAGTGTTCGAACCCTAATGCGTGAGAAATGGTAAGTCAACGCCGTATTTACATATCTGCCACCGTGCAGGAGAATCCGTATAGGTGTTCGAGTGTTCGAACCCTAATGCGTGGGAAATGGTAAGTAAACGCCGTATTTACATATCTGCCACTGGGCGGGAGAATCCGTATAGGTGTTCGATTGTTCGAACCCTAATGCGTGAGAAATAGTGAGTAAACGCCGTATTTACATATCTGCCACTGTGCAGGAGAATCCGTATAGGTGTTCGAGTGTTCGAACCCTAATGCGTGAGAAATGGTAAGTAAACGCCGTGTTTACATATCTGCCACTGTGCGGGAGAATCCGTATAGTTGTTCGAGTGTTCGAACCCTAATGCGTGGGAAATGGTAAGTAAACGCCGTATTTACATATCTGCCACTGTGCAAGAGAATCCGTATAGGTGTTCGAGTGTTGGAACCCCTAATGCATGAGCAATGGTAGGTAACTGCCGTATTTACATATCTGCCACTGTGCAGGAGAATTCGTATAGGTGTTCGAGTCTTCGAACCCTAATGCGTGAGAAAGAGTAAGTAAACGCCGTATTTACATATCTGCCACTGTGCGGGAGAATCCGTATAGGTGTTCGAGTGTTCGAACCCTAATGCGTGAGAAATGGTACGTAAACGCCGTGTTTACATATCTGCCACTGTGCGGGAGAATCCGTATAGGTGTTCGAGTGTTCGAACCCTAATGCGTGGGAAATGGTAAGTAAACGCCGTATTTACATATCTGCCACTGTGCAGGAGAATCCGTATAGGTGTTCGAGTCTTCGAACCCTAATGCGTGAGAAAGAGTAAGTAAACGCCGTATTTACATATCTGCCACTGTGCAGGAGAATCCGTATAGGTGTTCGTGTGTTCGAACCCTAATGCGTGAGAAATGGTAAGTCAACGCCGTATTTACATATCTGCCACCGTGCAGGAGAATCCGTATAGGTGTTCGAGTGTTCGAACCCTAATGCATGGGAAATGGTAAGTAAACGCCGTATTTACATATCTGCCACTGGGCGGGAGAATCCGTATAGGTGTTCGATTGTTCGAACCCTAATGCGTGAGAAATAGTGAGTAAACGCCGTATTTACATATCTGCCACTGTGCAGGAGAATCCGTATAGGTGTTCGAGTGTTCGAACCCTAATGCGTGAGAAATGGTAAGTAAACGCCGTGTTTACATATCTGCCACTGTGCGGGAGAATCCGTATAGTTGTTCGAGTGTTCGAACCCTAATGCGTGGGAAATGGTAAGTAAACGCCGTATTTACATATCTGCCACTTGTGCAGGAGAATCCGTATAGGTGTTCGAGTGTTTCAACCCTAATGCATGAGCAATGGTAGGTAACTGCCGTATTTACATATCTGCCACTGTGCAGGAGAATTCGTATAGGTGTTCGAGTCTTCGAACCCTAATGCGTGAGAAAGAGTAAGTAAACGCCGTATTTACATATCTGCCACTGTGCAGGAGAATCCGTATACGTGTTCGAGTGTTCGAACCCTAATGCGTGAGAAATAGTAAGTAAACTCCGCATTTACATATCTGCCACTGCGCAGGAGAATCTGTATAGGAGTTCGAGTGTTCGAACCCTAATGCGTGAGAAAGGGTAAGTAAACGCCGTATTTACATGTCTGCCACTATGCAGGAGAATCCGTATAGGTGTTCGAGTGTTCGAACCCTAATGCGTGAGACAGGGTAAGTAAACGCCGTATTTACATGTCTGTCACTATGCAGGAGAATCCGTATAGGTGTTCGAGTGTTCGAACCCTAATGCGTGAGAAATGGCGGTAAAAGCCGTATTTACATATCTGCCACTGTTCAGGAGAATCCGTATAGGTGGTCGACTGTTCGAACCCTAATGCGTGAGAAATGGTAAGTAAACGCCGTATTTACATATCTGCCACTGTGCAGGAGAATCTGTATAGGTGTTCGAGTGTTCGAACCCTAATGCGTGGGAAATGGTCGGTAAACGCCGTATTTACATATCTGCCACTATGCAGGACAATCCGTATAGGTGTTCGAGTGTTCGAACCCTAATGCGTGAGAAATGGTAAGTAAACGCCGTATTTACATATCTGCCACTGTAGAGGAGAATCCGTATAGGTGCTCGAGTGTTCGAACCCTAATACGTGAGAAATGGTAGGTAAACGCCGTATTTACATATCTGCCACTGTGCAGGAGAATCCGTATAGGTGTTCGAGTGTTCGAACCCTAATGCGTGAGAAATGGTAGGTAACTGCCGTATTTACATATCTGCCACTGTGCAGGAGAATCTGTATAGGTGTTCGAGGGTTCGAACCCTAATGCGTGAGAAATAGTAAGTAAATTCCGTATTTACATATCTGCCACTACGCAGGAGAATCTGTATAGGAGTTCGAGTGTTCGAACCCTAATGCGTGAGAAATGGTCGGTAAACGCCGTATTTACATATCTGCCACTGTGCAGGAGAATCCGTATATGTGTTCGAGTGTTCGAACCCTAATGCGTGAGAAAGGGTAAGTAAATGCCGTATTTACATGTCTGCCACTATGCAGGAGAATCCGTATTAGTGTTCGAGTGTTCGAACCCTAATGCGTGAGAAATGGTAAGTCAACACCGTATTTACATATCTGCCACTGTGCAGGAGAATCCCTATAGCTGTTCGAGTGTTCGAACCCTAATGCGTGGGAAATGGTAAGTAAACGCCGTATTTACATATCTGCCACTGTGCAGGAGAATCCGTATCGGTGTTCGAGTGTTCGAACCCTAATGCATGAGAAATGGTAGGTAACTGCCGTATTTACATATCTACCACTGTGCATGAGAATCCGTATTGGTGTTCGAGTGTTCGAACCCTAATGCGTGAGAAATAGTAAATAAACGCCGTATTTACATATCTGCCACTGTGCAGGAGAATCCGTATAGGTGTTTGAGTGTTCGAACCCTAATGCGTGAGAAACGGTAAGTAAACGCCGTATTTACATATCTGCCACTGTGCAGGAGAATCCGTATAGGTGTTCGAGTGTTCGAACCCTAATGCGTGAGAAATAGTGAGTAAACGCCGTATTTACATATCTGCCACTGTGCAGGAGAATTCGTATAGGTGTTCGAGTCTTCGAACCCTAAAGCGTGAGAAAGAGTAAGTAAACGCCGTATTTACATATCTGCCACTGTGCAGGAGAATCCGTATAGGTGTTCGAGTGTTCAAACCCTAATACGTGAGAAATGGTAGGTCAACGCCGTCTTTACATATCTGCCACTGTGCAGGAGAATCCGTATAGGTGTTCGAGTGTTTGAACCCTAATGCGTGGGAAATGGTAGGTAACTGCCGCATTTACATATCTGCCGCTGTGCAGGAGAATCCGTATAGGTGTTCGAGTGTTCGAACCCTAATGCGTGAGAAATAGTCAGTAAACGCCGTATTTACGTATCTGCCACTGTGCAGGAGAATCCGTATAGGTGTTCGAGTGTTCGAACCCTAATGCGTGAGAAATGGTAAGTAAACGCCGTATTTACATATCTACCGCTGTGCTGGAGAATCCGTATAGGTGTTCGAGTGTTCGAACCCTAATGCGTGAGAAATAGTGAGTAAACGCCGTATTTACATATCTGCCACTGTGCAGGAGAATCCGTATAGGTGTTCGAGTGTTCGAACCCTAATGCGTGAGAAATGGTAAGTCAACGCCGTATTTACATATCTGCCACTGTGCAGGAGAATCCGTATAGGTGTTCGAGTGTTCGAACCCTAATGCGTGGGAAATGGTAAGCAAACGCCGTATTTACATATCTGCGACTGTGCAGGAGAATCCGTATAGGTGTTCGAGTGTTTGAACCCTAATGCATGAGCAATGGTAGGTAACTGCCGTATTTACATATCTGCCACTGTGCTGGAGAATTCGTATAGGTGTTCGAGTCTTCGAACCCTAATGTGTGAGAAAGAGTAAGTAAACGCCGTATTTACATATCTGCCACTGTGCAGGAGAATCTGTATACGTGTTCGAGTGTTCGAACCCTAATACGTGAGAAATGGTAGGTAAACGCCGTATTTACATATCTGCCACTGCGCAGGAGAATCTGTATAGGTGTTCGAGTGTTCGAAACCTAATGCGTGGGAAATGGTCGGTAAACGCCGTATTTACATATCTGCCACTGTGCTGGACAATCCGTATAGGTGTTCGAGTGTTCGAACCCTAATGCGTGAGAAATGGTAAGTAAACGCCGTATTTACATATCTGCCACTGTAGAGGAGAATCCGTATAGGTGCTCGAGTGTTCGAACCCTAATACGTGAGAAATGGTAGGTAAACGCCGTATTTACATATCTGCCACTGTGCAGGAGAATCCGTATAGGTGTTCGAGTGTTCGAACCCTAATGCGTGAGAAATGGTAGGTAACTGCTGTATTTACATATCTGCCACTGTGCAGGAGAATCTGTATAGGTGTTCGAGGGTTCGAACCCTAATGCGTGAGAAATAGTAAGTAAATTCCGTATTTACATATCTGCCACTACGCAGGAGAATCTGTATAGGAGTTCGAGTGTTCGAACCCTAATGCGTGAGAAATGGTCGGTAAACGCCGTATTTACATATCTGCCACTGTGCAGGAGAATCCGTATATGTGTTCGAGTGTTCGAACCCTAATGCGTGAGAAAGGGTAAGTAAATGCCGTATTTACATGTCTGCCACTATGCAGGAGAATGCGTATTGGTGTTCGAGTGTTCGAACCCTAATGCGTGAGAAATGGTAAGTCAACACCGTATTTACATATCTGCCACTGTGCAGGAGAATCCCTATAGCTGTTCGAGTGTTCGAACCCTAATGCGTGGGAAATGGTAAGTAAACGCCGTATTTACATATCTGCCACTGTGCAGGAGAATCCGTATAGGTGTTCGAATGTTCGAACCCTAATGC
This sequence comes from Camellia granthamiana, assembly GCA_036172215.1. Classification (NCBI taxonomy): domain Eukaryota; kingdom Viridiplantae; phylum Streptophyta; class Magnoliopsida; order Ericales; family Theaceae; genus Camellia; species Camellia granthamiana. The sequence continues at coordinate 129,763 of JAXFYN010000471.1, forward strand.
GTGAGAAATAGTAAGTAAACTCCGCATTTACATATCTGCCACTGCGCAGGAGAATCTGTATAGGAGTTCGAGTGTTCGAACCCTAATGCGTGAGAAAGGGTAAGTAAACGCCGTATTTACATGTCTGCCACTATGCAGGAGAATCCGTATAGGTGTTCGAGTGTTCGAACCCTAATGCGTGAGACAGGGTAAGTAAACGCCGTATTTACATGTCTGTCACTATGCAGGAGAATCCGTATAGGTGTTCGAGTGTTCGAACCCTAATGCGTGAGAAATGGCCGGTAAAAGCCGTATTTACATATCTGCCACTGTTCAGGAGAATCCGTATAGGTGGTCGACTGTTCGAACCCTAATGCGTGAGAAATGGTAAGTAAACGCCGTATTTACATATCTGCCACTGTGCAGGAGAATCCGTATAGGTGTTCGAGTGTTCGAACCCTAATGCGTGAGAAATGGTCGGTAAACGCCGTATTTACATATCTGCCACTGTGCAGGAGAATCCGTATAGTTGTTCGAGTGTTCGAACCCTAATGCGTGAGAAATGGTAAGTAAACGCCGTATTTACATATCTGCCACTGTGCAAGAGAATCCGTATAGGTGTTCGAGTGTTCGAACCCTAATACGTGAGAAATGGTAGGTAAACGCTGTATTTACATGTCTGCCACTGTGCAGGAGAATCCGTATAGGTGTTCGAGTGTTCGAACCCTAATGCGTGAGAAATGGTAGGTAACTGCCGTATTTACATATCTGCCACTGAGCAGGAGAATCCGTATAGGTGTTCGAGTGTTCGAACCCTAATGCGTGAGAAATGGTAAGTAAACGCCGTATTTACATATCTACCGCTGTGCTGGAGAATTCGTATAGGTGTTCGAGTGTTCGAACCCTAATGCGTGAGAAATAGTGAGTAAACGCCGTATTTACATATCTGCCACTATGCAGGAGAATCCGTATAGGTGTTCGAGTGTTCGAACCCTAATGCGTGAGAAATCGTAAGTCAACGCCGTATTTACATATCTGCCACTGTGCAGGAGAATCCGTATAGGTGTTCGAGTGTTCGAACCCTAATGCGTGGGAAATGGTAAGCAAACGCCATATTTACATATCTGCCACTGTGCAGGAGAATCCGTATCGGTGTTCGAGTGTTCAAACCCTAATGCATGAGAAATGGTAGGTAACTGCCGTATTTACATATCTACCACTGTGCATGACAATCCGTATAGGTGTTCGAGTGTTCGAACCCTAATGCGTGAGAAATAGTAAGTAAATGCCGTATTTACATATCTGCCACTGTGCAGGAGAATCCGTATAGGTGTTCGAGTGTTCGAACCCTAATGCGTGAGAAACGGTAAGTAAACGCCGTATTTACATATCTGCCACTGTGCGGGAGAATCCGTATAGGTGTTCGAGTGTTCGAACCCTAATGCGTGAGAAATAGTGAGTAAACGCCGTATTTACATATCTGCCACTGTGCAGGAGAATCCGTATAGGTGTTCGAGTGTTCGAACCCTAATGCGTGAGAAATGGTAAGTAAACGCCGTGTTTACATATCTGCCACCGTGCGGGAGATTCCGTATAGGTGTTCGAGTGTTCGAACCCTAATGCGTGGGAAATGGTAAGTAAACGCCGTATTTACATATCTGCCACTGTGCAGGAGAATCCGTATAGGTGTTCGAGTGTTTGAACCCTAATGCATGAGCAATGGTAGGTAACTGCCGTATTTACATATCTGCCACTGTGCAAGAGAATTCGTATAGGTGTTCGAGTCTTCGAACCCTAATGCGTGAGAAAGAGTAAGTAAACGCCGTATTTACATATCGGCCACTGTGCAGGAGAATCCGTATAGGTGTTCGAGTGTTCGAACCCTAATACGTGAGAAATGGTAGGTAAACGCCGTATTTACATATCTGCCACTGCGCAGGAGAATCTGTATAGGTGTTCGAGTGTTCGAACCCTAATGCGTGAGAAATGGTCGGTAAACGCCGTATTTACATATCTGCCACTGTGCAGGACAATCCATATAGGCGTTCGAGTGTTCGAACCCTAATGCGTGAGAAATGGTAAGTAAACGCCGTATTTACATATCTGCCACTGTGCAGGAGAATCCGTATAGGTGCTCGAGTGTTCGAACCCTAATACGTGAGAAATGGTAGGTAAACGCCGTATTTACATATCTGCCACTGTGCAGGAGAATCCGTATAGGCGTTCGAGTGTTCGAACCCTAATGCGTGAGAAATGGTAGGTAACTGCCGTATTTACATATCTGCCACTGTGCAGGAGAATCCGTATAGGTGTTCGAGTGTTCGAACCCTAATGCGTGAGAAATAGTAAGTAAACTCCGCATTTACATATCTGCCACTGCGCAGGAGAATCTGTATAGGAGTTCGAGTGTTCGAACCCTAATGCGTGAGAAAGGGTATGTAAACGCCGTATTTACATGTCTGCCACTATGCAGGAGAATCCGTAAAGGTGTTCGAGTGTTCGAACCCTAATGCGTGAGAAAGGGTAAGTAAACGCCGTATTTACATGTCTGTCACTATGCAGGAGAATCCGTATAGGTGTTCGAGTGTTCGAACCCTAATGCGTGAGAAATGGCCGGTAAAAGCCGTATTTACATATCTGCCACTGTTCAGGAGAATCCGTATAGGTGGTCGACTGTTCGAACCCTAATGCGTGAGAAATGGTAAGTAAACGCCGTATTTACATATCTGCCACTGTGCAGGAGAATCCGTATAGGTGTTCGAGTGTTCGAACCCTAATGCGTGAGAAATGGTCGGTAAACGCCGTATTTACATATCTGCCACTGTGCAGGAGAATCCGTATAGTTGTTCGAGTGTTCGAACCCTAATGCGTGAGAAATGGTAAGTAAACGCCGTATTTACATATCTGCCACTGTGCAAGAGAATCCGTATAGGTGTTCGAGTGTTCGAACCCTAATACGTGAGAAATGGTAGGTAAACGCTGTATTTACATGTCTGCCACTGTGCAGGAGAATCCGTATAGGTGTTCGAGTGTTCGAACCCTAATACGTGAGAAATGGTAGGTAACTGCCGTATTTACATATCTGCCACTGAGCAGGAGAATCCGTATAGGTGTTCGAGTGTTCGAACCCTAATGCGTGAGAAATGGTAAGTAAACGCCGTATTTACATATCTACCGCTGTGCTGGAGAATCCGTATAGGTGTTCGAGTGTTCGAACCCTAATGCGTGAGAAATAGTGAGTAAACGCCGTATTTACATATCTGCCACTGTGCAGGAGAATCCGTATAGGTGTTCGAGTGTTCGAACCCTAATGCGTGAGAAATGGTAAGTCAACGCCGTATTTACATATCTGCCACTGTGCAGGAGAATCCGTATAGGTGTTCGAGTGTTCGAACCCTAATGCGTGGGAAATGGTAAGCAAACGCCATATTTACATATCTGCCACTGTGCAGGAGAATCCGTATCGGTGTTCGAGTGTTCGAACCCTAATGCATGAGAAATGGTAGGTAACTGCCGTATTTACATATCTACCACTGTGCATGAGAATCCGTATAGGTGTTCGAGTGTTCGAACCCTAATACGTGAGAAATGGTAGGTAAACGCTGTATTTACATGTCTGCCACTGTGCAGGAGAATCCGTATTGGTGTTCGAGTGTTCGAACCCTAATGCGTGAGAAATGGTAGGTAACTGCCGTATTTACATATCTGGAACTGAGCAGGAGAATCCGTATAGGTGTTCGAGTGTTCGAACCCTAATGCGTGAGAAATGGTAAGTCAACGCCGTATTTACATATCTGCCACTGTGCAGGAGAATCCGTATAAGTGTTCGAGTGTTCGAACCCTAATGCGTGGGAAATGGTAAGCAAACGCCATATTTACATATCTGCTACTGTGCAGGAGAATCCGTATCGGTGTTCGAGTGTTCGAACCCTAATGCATGAGAAATGGTAGGTAACTGCCGTATTTACATATCTACCACTGTGCATGAGAATCCGTATAGGTGTTCGAGTGTTCGAACCCTAATGCGTGAGAAATAGTAAGTAAATGCCGTATTTACATATCTGCCACTGTGCAGGAGAATCCGTATAGGTGTTCGAGTGTTCGAACCCTAATGCGTGAGAAATGGTAAGTAAACGCCGTATTTACATATCTGCCACTGTGCGGGAGAATCCGTATAGGTGTTCGAGTGTTCGAACCCTAATGCGTGAGAAATAGTGAGTAAACGCCGTATTTACATATCTGCCACTGTGCAGGAGAATCCGTATAGGTGTTCGAGTGTTCGAACCCTAATGCATGAGAAATGGTAAGTAAACGCCGTGTTTACATATCTGCCACCGTGCGGGAGAATCCGTATAGGTGTTCGAGTGTTCGAACCCTAATGCGTGGGAAATGGTAAGTAAACGCCGTATTTACATATCTGCCACTGTGCAGGAGAATCCGTATAGGTGTTCGAGTGTTTGAACCCTAATGCATGAGCAATGGTAGGTAACTGCCGTATTTACATATCTGCCACTGTGCAAGAGAATTCGTATAGGTGTTCGAGTCTTCGAACCCTAATGCGTGAGAAAGAGTAAGTAAACGCCGTATTTACATATCGGCCACTGTGCAGGAGAATCCGTATAGGTGTTCGAGTGTTCGAACCCTAATACGTGAGAAATGGTAGGTAAACGCCGTATTTACATATCTGCCACTGCGCAGGAGAATCTGTATAGGTGTTCGAGTGTTCGCACCCTAATGCGTGAGAAATGGTCGGTAAACGCCGTATTTACATATCTGCCACTGTGCAGGACAATCCATATAGGTGTTCGAGTGTTCGAACCCTAATGCGTGAGAAATGGTAAGTAAACGCCGTATTTACATATCTGCCACTGTGCAGGAGAATCCGTATAGGTGCTCGAGTGTTCGAACCCTAATACGTGAGAAATGGTAGGTAAACGCCGTATTTACATATCTGCCACTGTGCAGGAGAATCCGTATAGGCGTTCGAGTGTTCGAACCCTAATGCGTGAGAAATGGTAGGTAACTGCCGTATTTACATATCTGCCACTGTGCAGGAGAATCCGTATAGGTGTTCGAGTGTTCGAACCCTAATGCGTGAGAAATAGTAAGTAAACTCCGCATTTACATGTCTGCCACTGCGCAGGAGAATCTGTATAGGAGTTCGAGTGTTCGAACCCTAATGCGTGAGAAAGGGTAAGTAAACGCCGTATTTACATGTCTGCCACTATGCAGGAGAATCCGTATAGGTGTTCGAGTGTTCGAACCCTAATGCGTGAGAAAGGGTAAGTAAACGCCGTATTTACATGTCTGCCACTATGCAGGAGAATCCGTATAGGTGTTCGAGTGTTCGAACCCTAATGCATGAGAAATGGCCGGTAAAAGCCGTATTTACATATCTGCCACTGTTCAGGAGAATCCGTATAGGTGGTCGACTGTTCGAACCCTAATGCGTGAGAAATGGTAAGTAAACGCCGTATTTACATATCTGCCACTGTGCAGGAGAATCCGTATAGGTGTTCGAGTGTTCGAACCCTAATGCGTGAGAAATGGTCGGTAAACGCCGTATTTACATAACTGCCACTGTGCAGGAGAATCCGTATAGTTGTTCGAGTGTTCGAACCCTAATGCGTGAGAAATGGTAAGTAAACGCCGTATTCACATATCTGCCACTGTGCAAGAGAATCCGTATAGGTGTTCGAGTGTTCGAACCCTAATACGTGAGAAATGGTAGGTAAACGCTGTATTTACATGTCTGCCACTGTGCAGGAGAATCCGTATAGGTGTTCGAGTGTTCGAACCCTAATGCGTGAGAAATGGTAGGTAACTGCCGTATTTACATATCTGCCACTGAGCAGGAGAATCCGTATAGGTGTTCGAGTGTTCGAACCCTAATGCGTCAGAAATGGTAAGTAAACGCCGTATTTACATATCTACCGCTGTGCTGGAGAATCCGTATAGGTGTTCGAGTGTTCGAACCCTAATGCGTGAGAAATAGTGAGTAAACGCCGTATTTACATATCTGCCACTGTGCAGGAGAATCCGTATAGGTGTTCGAGTGTTCGAACCCTAATGCGTGAGAAATGGTAAGTCAACGCCGTATTTACTTATCTGCCACTGTGCAGGAGAATCCGTATAGGTGTTCGAGTGTTCGAACCCTAATGCGTGGGAAATGGTAAGCAAACGCCATATTTACATATCTGCCACTGTGCAGGAGAATCCGTATCGGTGTTCGAGTGTTCGAACCCCAATGCATGAGAAATGGTAGGTAACTGCCGTATTTACATATCTACCACTGTGCATGAGAATCCGTATAGGTGTTCGAGTGTTCGAACCCAAATGCGTGAGAAATAGTAAGTAAATGCCGTATTTACATATCTGCCACTGTGCAGGAGAATCCGTATAGGTGTTCGAGTGTTCGAACCCTAATGCGTGAGAAATGGTAACTAAACGCCGTATTTACATATCTGCCACTGTGCGGGAGAATCCGTATAGGTGTTCGAGTGTTCGAACCCTAATGCGTAAGAAATAGTGAATAAACGCCGTATTTACATATCTGCCACTATGCAGGAGAATCCGTATAGGTGTTCGAGTGTTCGAACCCTAATGCGTGAGAAATGGTAAGTAAACGCCGTGTTTACATATCTGCCACTGTGCGGGAGAATCCGTATAGGTGTTCGAGTGTTCGAACCCTAATGCGTGGGAAATGGTAAGTAAACGCCGTATTTACATATCTGCCACTGTGCAGGAGAATCCGTATAGGTGTTCGAGTGTTTGAACCCTAATGCATGAGCAATGGTAGGTAACTGCCGTATTTACATATCTGCCACTGTGCAAGAGAATTCGTATAGGTGTTCGAGTCTTCGAACCCTAATGCGTGAGAAAGAGTAAGTAAACGCCGTATTTACATATCGGCCACTGTGCAGGAGAATCCGTATAGGTGTTCGAGTGTTCGAACCCTAATACGTGAGAAATGGTAGGTAAACGCCGTATTTACATATCTGCCACTGCGCAGGAGAATCTGTATAGGTGTTCGAGTGTTCGAACCCTAATGCGTGAGAAATGGCCGGTAAAAGCCGTATTTACATATCTGCCACTGTTCAGGAGAATCTGTATAGGTGGTCGACTGTTCGAACCATAATGCGTGAGAAATGGTAAGTAAACGCCGTATTTACATATCTGCCACTGTGCAGGAGAATCCGTATAGGTGTTCGAGTGTTCGAACCCTAATGTGTGAGAAATGGTCGGTAAACGCCGTATTTACATATCTGCCACTGTGCAGGAGAATCCGTATAGGCGTTCGTGTGTTCGAACCCTAATGCGTGAGAAATGGTAGGTAACTGCCGTATTTACATATCTGCCACTGTGCAGGAGAATCCGTATAGGTGTTCGAGTGTTCGAACCCTAATGCGTGAGAAATAGTAAGTAAACTCCGCATTTACATATCTGCCACTGCGCAGGAGAATCTGTATAGGAGTTTGAGTGTTCGAACCCTAATGCGTGAGAAAGGGTAAGTAAACGCCGTATTTACATGTCTGCCACTATGCAGGTGAATCCGTATAGGTGTTCGAGTGTTCGAACCCTAATGCGTGAGAAAGGGTAAGTAAACGCCGTATTTACATGTCTGCCACTATGCAGGAGAATCCGTATAGGTGTTCGAGTGTTCGAACCATAATGCGTGAGAAATGGCCGGTAAATGCCGTATTTACATATCTGCCACTGTTCAGGAGAATCCGTAAAGGTGGTCGACTGTTCGAACCCTAATGCGTGAGAAATGGTAAGTAAACGCCGTATTTACATATCTGCCACTGTGCAGGAGAATCCGTATAGGTGTTCGAGTGTTCGAACCCTAATGCGTGAGAAATGGTAAGTAAATGTCGTGTTTACATAACTGCCACTGTGCGGGAGAATCCGTATAGGTGTTCGAGTGTTCGAACCCTAATGCGTGGGAAATGGTAAGTAAACGCCGTATTTACATATCTGCCACTGTGCAGGAGAATCCGTATAGGTGTTCGAGTGTTTGAACCCTAATGCATGAGCAATGGTAGGTAACTGCCGTATTTACATATCTGCCACTGTGCAAGAGAATTCGTATAGGTGTTCGAGACTTCGAACCCTAATGCGTGAGAAAGAGTAAGTAAACGCCGTATTTACATATCGGCCACTGTGCAGGAGAATCCGTATAGGTGTTCGAGTGTTCGAACCCTAATACGTGAGAAATGGTAGGTAAACGCCGTATTTACATATCTGCCACTGCGCAGGAGAATCTGTATAGGTGTTCGAGTGTTCGAACCCTAATGCGTAAGAAATGGTCGGTAAACGCCGTATTTACATATCTGCCACTGTGCAGGACAATCCATATAGGCGTTCGAGTGTTCGAACCCTAATGCGTGAGAAATGGTAAGTAAACGCCGTATTTACATATCTGCCACTGTGCAGGAGAATCCGTATAGGTGCTCGAGTGTTCGAACCCTAATACGTGAGAAATGCTAGGTAAACGCCGTATTTACATATCTGCCACTGTGCAGGAGAATCCGTATAGGCGTTCGAGTGTTCGAACCCTAATGCGTGAGAAATGGTAGGTAACTGCCGTATTTACATATCTGCCACTGTGCAGGAGAATCCGTATAGGTGTTCGAGTGTTCGAACCCTAATGCGTGAGAAATAGTAAGTAAACTCCGCATTTACATATCTGCCACTGCGCAGGAGAATCTGTATAGGAGTTCGAGTGTTCGAACCCTAATGCGTGAGAAAGGGTAAGTAAACGCCGTATTTACATGTCTGCCACTATGCAGGTGAATCCGTATAGGTGTTCGAGTGTTCGAACCCTAATGCGTGAGAAAGGGTAAGTAAACGCCGTATTTACATGTCTGCCACTATGCAGGAGAATCCGTATAGGTGTTCGAGTGTTCGAACCATAATGCGTGAGAAATGGCCGGTAAATGCCGTATTTACATATCTGCCACTGTTCAGGAGAATCCGTATAGGTGGTCGACTGTTCGAACCCAAATGCGTGAGAAATGGTAAGTAAACGCCGTATTTACATATCTGCCACTGTGCAGGAGAATCCGTATAGGTGTTCGAGTGTTCGAACCCTAATGCGTGAGAAATGGTAAGTAAATGCCGTGTTTACATATCTGCCACTGTGCGGGAGAATCCGTATAGGTGTTCGAGTGTTCGAACCCTAATGCGTGGGAAATGGTAAGTAAACGCCGTATTTACATATCTGCCACTGTGCAGGAGAATCCGTATAGGTGTTCGAGTGTTTGAACCCTAATGCATGAGCAATGGTAGGTAACTGCCGTATTTACATATCTGCCACTGTGCAAGAGAATTCGTATAGGTGTTCGAGTCTTCGAACCCTAATGCGTGAGAAAGAGTAAGTAAACGCCGTATTTACATATCGGCCACTGTGCAGGAGAATCCGTATAGGTGTTCGAGTGTTCGAACCCTAATACGTGAGAAATGGTAGGTAAACGCCGTATTTACATATCTGCCACTGCGCAGGAGAATCTGTATAGGTGTTCGAGTGTTCGAACCCTAATGCGTGAGAAATGGCCGGTAAAAGCCGTATTTACATATCTGCCACTGTTCAGGAGAATCCGTATAGGTGGTCGACTGTTCGAACCATAATGCGTGAGAAATGGTAAGTAAACGCCGTATTTACATATCTGCCACTGTGCAGGAGAATCCGTATAGGTGTTCGAGTGTTCGAACCCTAATGCGTGAGAAATGGTCGGTAAACGCCGTATTTACATATCTGCCACTGTGCAGGAGAATCCGTATAGTTGTTCGAGTGTTCGAACCCTAATGCGTGAGAAATGGTAAGTAAACGCCGTATTTACATATCTGCCACTGTGCAAGAGAATCCGTATAGGTGTTCGAGTGTTCGAACCCTAATACGTGAGAAATGGTAGGTAAACGCTGTATTTACATGTCTGCCACTGTGCAGGAGAATCCGTATAGGTGTTCGAGTGTTCGAACCCTAATGCGTGAGAAATGGTAGGTAACTGCCGTATTTACATATCTGCCACTGAGCAGGAGAATCCGTATAGGTGTTCGAGTGTTCGAACCCTAATGCGTGAGAAATAGTGAGTAAACGCCGTATTTACATATCTGCCACTGTGCAGGAGAATCCGTATAGGTGTTCGAGTGTTCGAACCCTAATGCGTGAGAAATGGTAAGTAAACGCCGTATTTACATATCTGCCACTGTGCAGGAGAATCCGTATAGGTGTTCGAGTGTTCGAACCCTAATGCGTGAGAAATGGTAAGTGAATGCCGTATTTACATATTTGCCACTGTGCAGGAGAATCCGTATAGGTGTTCGAGTGTTCGAACCCTAATGCATGAGAAATGGTAATTAACTGCCGTATTTACATATCTGCCACTGTGCGGGAGAATCCGTATAGGTGTTCGAGTGTTCGAACCCTAATGCGTGAGAAATAGTGAGTAAACGCCGTATTTACATATCTGCCACTGTGCAGGAGAATCCGTATAGGTGTTCGAGTGTTCGAACCCTAATGCGTGAGAAATGGTAAGTAAACGCCGTGTTTACATATCTGCCACTGTGCGGGAGAATCCGTATAGGTGTTCGAGTGTTCGAACCCTAATGCGTGGGAAATGGTAAGTAAACGCCGTATTTACATATCTGCCACTGTGCAGGAGAATCCGTATAGGTGTTCGAGTGTTTGAACCCTAATGCATGAGCAATGGTAGGTAACTGCCGTATTTACATATCTGCCACTGTGCAAGAGAATTCGTATAGGTGTTCGAGTCTTCGAACCCTAATTCGTGAGAAAGAGTAAGTAAACGCCGTATTTACATATCTGACACTGTGCAGGAGAATCCGTATAGGTGTTCGAGTGTTTGAACCCTAATACGTGAGAAATGGTAGGTAAACGCCGTATTTACATATCTGCCACTGCGCAGGAGAATCTGTATAGGTGTTCGAGTGTTCGAACCCTAATGCGTGAGAAATGGTCGGTAAACGCCGTATTTACATATCTGCCACTGTGCAGGAGAATCCGTATAGGTGTTCGAGTGTTCGAACCCTAATGCGTGAGAAATGGTCGGTAAACGCCGTATTTACATATTTGCCACTGTGCAGGAGAATCCGTATAGTTGTTCGAGTGTTCGAACCCTAATGCGTGAGAAATGGTAAGTAAACGCCGTATTTACATATCTGCCACTGTGCAAGAGAATCCGTATAGGTGTTCGAGTGTTCGAACCCTAATACGTGAGAAATGGTAGGTAAACGCTGTATTTACGTGTCTGCCACTGTGCAGGAGAATCCGTATAGGTGTTCGAGTGTTCGAACCCTAATGCGTGAGAAATGGTAGGTAACTGCCGTATTTACATATCTGCCACTGAGCAGGAGAATCCGTATAGGTGTTCGAGTGTTCGAACCCTAATGCGTGAGAAATGGTAAGTAAACGCCGTATTTACATATCTACCGCTGTGCTGGAGAATCCGTATAGGTGTTCGAGTGTTCGAACCCTAATGCGTGAGAAATAGTGAATAAACGCCGTATTTACATATCTGCCACTGTGCAGGAGAATCCGTATAGGTGTTCGAGTGTTCGAACCCTAATGCGTGAGAAATGGCCGGTAAACGCCGTATTTACATATCTGCCACTGTTCAGTAGAATCCGTATAGGTGGTCGACTGTTCGAACCCTAATGCGTGAGAAATGGTAAGTAAACGCCGTGTTTACATATCTGCCAGTGTGCGGGAGAATCCGTATAGGTGTTCGAGTGTTCGAACCCTAATGCGTGGGAAATGGTAAGTAAACGCCGTATTTACATATCTGCCACTGTGCAGGAGAATCCGTATAGGTGTTCGAGTGTTTCAACCCTAATGCATGAGCAATGCTAGGTAACTGCCGTATTTACATATCTGCCACTGTGTAAGAGAATTCATATAGGTGTTCGAGTCTTCGAACCCTAATGCGTGAGAAAGAGTAAGTAAACGCCGTATTTACATATCGGCCACTGTGCAGGAGAATCCGTATAGGTGTTCGAGTGTTCGAACCCTAATACGTGAGAAATGGTAGGTAAACGCCGTATTTACATATCTGCCACTGCGCAGGAGAATCTGTATAGGTGTTCGAGTGTTCGAACCCTAATGCGTGAGAAATGGTCGGTAAACGCCGAATTTACATATCTGCCACTGTGCAGGACAATCCATATAGGTGTTCGAGTGTTCGAACCCTAATGCGTGAGAAATGGTAAGTAAACGCCGTATTTACATATCTGCCACTGTGCAGGAGAATCCGTATAGGTGCTCGAGTGTTCGAACCCTAATACGTGAGAAATGGTAGGTAAACGCCGTATTTACATATCTGCCACTGTGCAGGAGAATCCGTATAGGCGTTCGAGTGTTCGAACCCTAATGCGTGAGAAATGGTAGGTAACTGCCGTATTTACATATCTGCCACTGTGCAGGAGAATCCGTATAGGTGTTCGAGTGTTCGAACCCTAATGCGTGAGAAATAGTAAGTAAACTCCGCATTTACATATCTGCCACTGCGCAGGAGAATCTGTATAGGAGTTCGAGTGTTCGAACCCTAATGCGTGAGAAAGGGTAAGTAAACGCCGTATTTACATGTCTGCCACTATGCAGGTGAATCCGTATAGGTGTTCGAGTGTTCGAACCCTAATGCGTGAGAAAGGGTAAGTAAACGCCGTATTTACATGTCTGCCACTATGCAGGAGAATCCGTGTAGGTGTTCGAGTGTTCGAACCCTAATGCGTGAGAAATGGCCGGTAAATGCCGTATTTACATATCTGCCACTGTTCAGGAGAATCCGTATAGGTGGTCGACTGTTCGAACCCTAATGCGTGAGAAATGGTAAGTAAACGCCGTATTTACATATCTGCCACTGTGCAGGAGAATCCGTATAGGTGTTCGAGTGTTCGAACCCTAATGCGTGAGAAATGGTCGGTAAACGCCGTATTTACATATCTGCCATTGTGCAGGAGAATCCGTATAGTTGTTTGAGTGTTCGAACCCTAATGCGTGAGAAATGGTAAGTAAACGCCGTATTTACATATCTGCCACTGTGCAAGAGAATCCGTATAGGTGTTCGAGTGTTCGAACCCTAATACGTGAGAAATGGTAGGCAAACGCTGTATTTACGTGTCTGCCACTGTGCAGGAGAATCCGTATAGGTGTTCGAGTGTTCGAACCCTAATGCGTGAGAAATGGTAGGTAACTGCCGTATTTACATATCTGCCACTGAGCAGGAGAATCCGTATAGGTGTTCGAGTGTTCGAACCCTAATGCGTGAGAAATGGTAAGTAAACGCCGTATTTACATATCTACCGCTGTGCTGGAGAATCCGTATAGGTGTTCGAGTGTTCGAACCCTAATGAGTGAGAAATAGTGAGTAAACGCCGTATTTACATATCTGCCACTGTGCAGGAGAATCCGTATAGGTGTTCGAGTGTTCGAACCCTAATGCGTGAGAAATGGCCGGTAAACGCCGTATTTACATATCTGCCACTGTTCAGGAGAATCCGTATAGGTGGTCGACTGTTCGAACCCTAATGCGTGAGAAATGGTAAGTAAACGCCGTGTTTACATATCTGCCACTGTGCGGGAGAATCCGTATAGGTGTTCGAGTGTTCGAACCCTAATGCGTGGGAAATGGTAAGTAAACGCCGTATTTACATATCTGCCACTGTGCAGGAGAATCCGTATAGGTGTTCGAGTGTTTGAACCCTAATGCATGAGCAATGCTAGGTAACTGCCGTATTTACATATCTGCCACTGTGTAAGAGAATTCATATAGGTGTTCGAGTCTTCGAACCCTAATGCGTGAGAAAGAGTAAGTAAACGCCGCATTTACATATCGGCCACTGTGCAGGAGAATCCGTATAGGTGTTCGAGTGTTCGAACCCTAATACGTGAGAAATGGTAGGTAAACGCCGTATTTACATATCTGCCACTGCGCAGGAGAATCTGTATAGGTGTTCGAGTGTTCGAACCCTAATGCGTGAGAAATGGTCGGTAAACGCCGAATTTACATATCTGCCACTGTGCAGGACAATCCATATAGGTGTTCGAGTGTTCGAACCCTAATGCGTGAGAAATGGTAAGTAAACGCCGTATTTACATATCTGCCACTGTGCAGGAGAATCCGTATAGGTGCTCGAGTGTTCGAACCCTAATACGTGAGAAATGGTAGGTAAACGCCGTATTTACATATCTGCCACTGTGCAGGAGAATCCGTATAGGCGTTCGAGTGTTCGAACCCTAATGCGTGAGAAATGGTAGGTAACTGCCGTATTTACATATCTGCCACTGTGCAGGAGAATCCGTATAGGTGTTCGAGTGTTCGAACCCTAATGCGTGAGAAATAGTAAGTAAACTCCGCATTTACATATCTGACACTGCGCAGGAGAATCTGTATAGGAGTTCGAGTGTTCGAACCCTAATGCGTGAGAAAGGGTAAGTAAACGCCGTATTTACATGTCTGCCACTATGCAGGTGAATCCGTATAGGTGTTCGAGTGTTCGAACCCTAATGCGTGAGAAAGGGTAAGTAAACGCCGTATTTACATGTCTGCCACTATGCAGGAGAATCCGTGTAGGTGTTCGAGTGTTCGAACCCTAATGCGTGAGAAATGGCCGGTAAATGCCGTATTTACATATCTGCCACTGTTCAGGAGAATCCGTATAGGTGGTCGACTGTTCGAACCCTAATGCGTGAGAAATGGTAAGTAAACGCCGTATTTACATATCTGCCACTGTGCAGGAGAATCCGTATAGGTGTTCGAGTGTTCGAACCCTAATGCGTGAGAAATGGTCGGTAAACGCCGTATTTACATATCTGCCATTGTGCAGGAGAATCCGTATAGTTGTTTGAGTGTTCGAACCCTAATGCGTGAGAAATGGTAAGTAAACGCCGTATTTACATATCTGCCACTGTGCAAGAGAATCCGTATAGGTGTTCGAGTGTTCGAACCCTAATACGTGAGAAATGGTAGGCAAACGCTGTATTTACGTGTCTGCCACTGTGCAGGAGAATCCGTATAGGTGTTCGAGTGTTCGAACCCTAATGCGTGAGAAATGGTAGGTAACTGCCGTATTTACATATCTGCCACTGAGCAGGAGAATCCGTATAGGTGTTCGAGTGTTCGAACCCTAATGCGTGAGAAATGGTAAGTAAACGCCGTATTTACATATCTACCGCTGTGCTGGAGAATCCGTATAGGTGTTCGAGTGTTCGAACCCTAATGCGTGAGAAATAGTGAGTAAACGCCGTATTTACATATCTGCCACTGTGCAGGAGAATCCGTATAGGTGTTCGAGTGTTCGAACCCTAATGCGTGAGAAATGGCCGGTAAACGCCGTATTTACATATCTGCCACTGTTCAGGAGAATCCGTATAGGTGGTCGACTGTTCGAACCCTAATGCGTGAGAAATGGTAAGTAAACGCCGTGTTTACATATCTGCCACTGTGCGGGAGAATCCGTATAGGTGTTCGAGTGTTCGAACCCTAATGCGTGGGAAATGGTAAGTAAACGCCGTATTTACATATCTGCCACTGTGCAGGAGAATCCGTATAGGTGTTCGAGTGTTTGAACCCTAATGCATGAGCAATGCTAGGTAACTGCCGTATTTACATATCTGCCACTGTGCAAGAGAATTCATATAGGTGTTCGAGTCTTCGAACCCTAATGCGTGAGAAAGAGTAAGTAAACGCCGTATTTACATATCGGCCACTTTGCAGGAGAATCCGTATAGGTGTTCGAGTGTTCGAACCCTAATACGTGAGAAATGGTAGGTAAACGCCGTATTTACATATCTGCCACTGCGCAGGAGAATCTGTATAGGTGTTCGAGTGTTCGAACCCTAATGCGTGAGAAATGGTCGGTAAACGCCGTATTTACATATCTGCCACTGTGCAGAACAATCCATATAGGTGTTCGAGTGTTCGAACCCTAATGCGTGAGAAATGGTAAGTAAACGCCGTATTTACATATCTGCCACTGTGCAGGCGAATCCGTATAGGTGCTCGAGTGTTCGAACCCTAATACGTGAGAAATGGTAGGTAAACGCCGTATTTACATATCTGCCACTGTGCAGGAGAATCCGTATAGGCGTTCGAGTGTTCGAACCCTAATGCGTGAGAAATGGTAGGTGACTGCCGTATTTACATATCTGCCACTGTGCAGGAGAATCCGTATAGGTGTTCGAGTGTTCGAACCCTAATGCGTGAGAAATAGTAAGTAAACTCCGCATTTACATATCTGCCACTGCGCAGGAGAATCTGTATAGGAGTTCGAGTGTTCGAACCCTAATGCGTGAGAAAGGGTAAGTAAACGCCGTATTTACATGTCTGCCACTATGCAGGTGAATCCGTATAGGTGTTCGAGTGTTCGAACCCTAATGCGTGAGAAAGGGTAAGTAAACGCCGTATTTACATGTCTGCCACTATGCAGGAGAATCCGTATAGGTGTTCGAGTGTTCGAACCCTAATGCATGAGAAATGGCCGGTAAATGCCGTATTTACATATCTGCCACTGTTCAGGAGAATCCGTATAGGTGGTCGACTGTTCGAACCCTAATGCGTGAGAAATGGTAAGTAAACGCCGTATTTACATATCTGCCACTGTGCAGGAGAATCCGTATAGGTGTTCGAGTGTTCGAACCCTAATGCGTGAGAAATGGTCGGTAAACGCCGTATTTACATATCTGCCATTGTGCAGGAGAATCCGTATAGTTGTTTGAGTGTTCGAACCCTAATGCGTGAGAAATGGTAAGTAAACGCCGTATTTACATATCTGCCACTGTGCAAGAGAATTCGTATAGGTGTTCGAGTGTTCGAACCCTAATACATGAGAAATGGTAGGTAAACGCTGTATTTACGTGTCTGCCACTGTGCAGGAGAATCCGTATAGGTGTTCGAGTGTTCGAACCCTAATGCGTGAGAAATGGTAGGTAACTGCCGTATTTACATATCTGCCACTGAGCAGGAGAATCCGTATAGGTGTTCGAGTGTTCGAACCCTAATGCGTGAGAAATGGTAAGTAAACGCCGTATTTACATATCTACCGCTGTGCTGGAGAATCCGTATAGGTGTTCGAGTGTTCGAACCCTAATGCGTGAGAAATAGTGAGTAAACGCCGTATTTACATATCTGCCACTGTGCAGGAGAATCCGTATAGGTGTTCGAGTGTTCGAACCCTAATGCGTGAGAAATGGCCGGTAAACGCCGTATTTACATATCTGCCACTGTTCAGGAGAATCCGTATAGGTGGTCGACTGTTCGAACCCTAATGCGTGAGAAATGGTAAGTAAACGCCGTGTTTACATATCTGCCACTGTGCGGGAGAATCCGTATAGGTGTTCGAGTGTTCGAACCCTAATGCGTGGGAAATGGTAAGTAAACGCCGTATTTACATATCTGCCACTGTGCAGGAGAATCCGTATAGGTGTTCGAGTGTTTGAACCCTAATGCATGAGCAATGCTAGGTAACTGCCGTATTTACATATCTGCCACTGTGCAAGAGAATTCATATAGGTGTTCGAGTCTTCGAACCCTAATGCGTGAGAAAGAGTAAGTAAACGCCGTATTTACATATCGGCCACTTTGCAGGAGAATCCGTATAGGTGTTCGAGTGTTCGAACCCTAATACGTGAGAAATGGTAGGTAAACGCCGTATTTACATATCTGCCACTGCGCAGGAGAATCTGTATAGGTGTTCGAGTGTTCGAACCCTAATGCGTGAGAAATGGTCGGTAAACGCCGTATTTACATATCTGCCACTGTGCAGAACAATCCATATAGGTGTTCGAGTGTTCGAACCCTAATGCGTGAGAAATGGTAAGTAAACGCCGTATTTACATATCTGCCACTGTGCAGGAGAATCCGTATAGGTGCTCGAGTGTTCGAACCCTAATACGTGAGAAATGGTAGGTAAACGCCGTATTTACATATCTGCCACTGTGCAGGAGAATCCGTATAGGCGTTCGAGTGTTCGAACCCTAATGCGTGAGAAATGGTAGGTGACTGCCGTATTTACATATCTGCCACTGTGCAGGAGAATCCGTATAGGTGTTCGAGTGTTCGAACCCTAATGCGTGAGAAATAGTAAGTAAACTCCGCATTTACATATCTGCCACTGCGCAGGAGAATCTGTATAGGAGTTCGAGTGTTCGAACCCTAATGCGTGAGAAAGGGTAAGTAAACGCCGTATTTACATGTCTGCCACTATGCAGGTGAATCCGTATAGGTGTTCGAGTGTTCGAACCCTAATGCGTGAGAAAGGGTAAGTAAACGCCGTATTTACATGTCTGCCACTATGCAGGAGAATCCGTATAGGTGTTCGAGTGTTCGAACCCTAATGCATGAGAAATGGCCGGTAAATGCCGTATTTACATATCTGCCACTGTTCAGGAGAATCCGTATAGGTGGTCGACTGTTCGAACCCTAATGCGTGAGAAATGGTAAGTAAACGCCGTATTTACATATCTGCCACTGTGCAGGAGAATCCGTATAGGTGTTCGAGTGTTCGAACCCTAATGCGTGAGAAATGGTCGGTAAACGCCGTATTTACATATCTGCCATTGTGCAGGAGAATCCGTATAGTTGTTTGAGTGTTCGAACCCTAATGCGTGAGAAATGGTAAGTAAACGCCGTATTTACATATCTGCCACTGTGCAAGAGAATTCGTATAGGTGTTCGAGTGTTCGAACCCTAATACATGAGAAATGGTAGGTAAACGCTGTATTTACGTGTCTGCCACTGTGCAGGAGAATCCGTATAGGTGTTCGAGTGTTCGAACCCTAATGCGTGAGAAATGGTAGGTAACTGCCGTATTTACATATCTGCCACTGAGCAGGAGAATCCGTATAGGTGTTCGAGTGTTCGAACCCTAATGCGTGAGAAATGGTAAGTAAACGCCGTATTTACATATCTACCGCTGTGCTGGAGAATCCGTATAGGTGTTCGAGTGTTCGAACCCTAATGCGTGAGAAATAGTGAGTAAACGCCGTATTTACATATCTGCCACTGTGCAGGAGAATCCGTATAGGTGTTCGAGTGTTCGAACCCTAATGCGTGAGAAATGGCCGGTAAACGCCGTATTTACATATCTGCCACTGTTCAGGAGAATCCGTATAGGTGGTCGACTGTTCGAACCCTAATGCGTGAGAAATGGTAAGTAAACGCCGTGTTTACATATCTGCCACTGTGCGGGAGAATCCGTATAGGTGTTCGAGTGTTCGAACCCTAATGCGTGGGAAATGGTAAGTAAACGCCGTATTTACATATCTGCCACTGTGCAGGAGAATCCGTATAGGTGTTCGAGTGTTTGAACCCTAATGCATGAGCAATGCTAGGTAACTGCCGTATTTACATATCTGCCACTGTGCAAGAGAATTCATATAGGTGTTCGAGTCTTCGAACCCTAATGCGTGAGAAAGAGTAAGTAAACGCCGTATTTACATATCGGCCACTTTGCAGGAGAATCCGTATAGGTGTTCGAGTGTTCGAACCCTAATACGTGAGAAATGGTAGGTAAATGCCGTATTTACATATCTGCCACTGCGCAGGAGAATCTGTATAGGTGTTCGAGTGTTCGAACCCTAATGCGTGAGAAATGGTCGGTAAACGCCGTATTTACATATCTGCCACTGTGCAGAACAATCCATATAGGTGTTCGAGTGTTCGAACCCTAATGCGTGAGAAATGGTAAGTAAACGCCGTATTTACATATCTGCCACTGTGCAGGAGAATCCGTATAGGTGCTCGAGTGTTCGAACCCTAATACGTGAGAAATGGTAGGTAAACGCCGTATTTACATATCTGCCACTGTGCAGGAGAATCCGTATAGGCGTTCGAGTGTTCGAACCCTAATGCGTGAGAAATGGTAGGTGACTGCCGTATTTACATATCTGCCACTGTGCAGGAGAATCCGTATAGGTGTTCGAGTGTTCGAACCCTAATGCGTGAGAAATAGTAAGTAAACTCCGCATTTACATATCTGCCACTGCGCAGGAGAATCTGTATAGGAGTTCGAGTGTTCGAACCCTAATGCGTGAGAAAGGGTAAGTAAACGCCGTATTTACATGTCTGCCACTATGCAGGAGAATCCGTATAGGTGTTCGAGTGTTCGAACCCTAATGCATGAGAAATGGCCGGTAAATGCCGTATTTACATATCTGCCACTGTTCAGGAGAATCCGTATAGGTGGTCGACTGTTCGAACCCTAATGCGTGAGAAATGGTAAGTAAACGCCGTATTTACATATCTGCCACTGTGCAGGAGAATCCGTATAGGTGTTCGAGTGTTCGAACCCTAATGCGTGAGAAATGGTCGGTAAACGCCGTATTTACATATCTGCCATTGTGCAGGAGAATCCGTATAGTTGTTTGAGTGTTCGAACCCTAATGCGTGAGAAATGGTAAGTAAACGCCGTATTTACAAATCTGCCACTGTGCAAGAGAATTCGTATAGGTGTTCGAGTGTTCGAACCCTAATACATGAGAAATGGTAGGTAAACGCTGTATTTACGTGTCTGCCACTGTGCAGGAGAATCCGTATAGGTGTTCGAGTGTTCGAACCCTAATGCGTGAGAAATGGTAGGTAACTGCCGTATTTACATATCTGCCACTGAGCAGGAGAATCCGTATAGGTGTTCGAGTGTTCGAACCCTAATGCGTGAGAAATGGTAAGTAAACGCCGTATTTACATATCTACCGCTGTGCTGGAGAATCCGTATAGGTGTTCGAGTGTTCGAACCCTAATGCGTGAGAAATAGTGAGTAAACGCCGTATTTACATATCTGCCACTGTGCAGGAGAATCCGTATAGGTGTTCGAGTGTTCGAACCCTAATGCGTGAGAAATGGCCGGTAAACGCCGTATTTACATATCTGCCACTGTTCAGGAGAATCCGTATAGGTGGTCGACTGTTCGAACCCTAATGCGTGAGAAATGGTAAGTAAACGCCGTGTTTACATATCTGCCACTGTGCGGGAGAATCCGTATAGGTGTTCGAGTGTTCGAACCCTCATGCGTGGGAAATGGTAAGTAAACGCCGTATTTACATATCTGCCACTGTGCAGGAGAATCCGTATAGGTGTTCGAGTGTTTGAACCCTAATGCATGAGCAATGCTAGGTAACTGCCGTATTTACATATCTGCCACTGTGCAAGAGAATTCATATAGGTGTTCGAGTCTTCGAACCCTAATGCGTGAGAAAGAGTAAGTAAACGCCGTATTTACATATCGGCCACTTTGCAGGAGAATCCGTATAGGTGTTCGAGTGTTCGAACCCTAATACGTGAGAAATGGTAGGTAAACGCCGTATTTACATATCTGCCACTGCGCAGGAGAATCTGTATAGGTGTTCGAGTGTTCGAACCCTAATGCGTGAGAAATGGTCGGTAAACGCCGTATTTACATATCTGCCACTGTGCAGAACAATCCATATAGGTGTTCGAGTGTTCGAACCCTAATGCGTGAGAAATGGTAAGTAAACGCCGTATTTACATATCTGCCACTGTGCAGGAGAATCCGTATAGGTGCTCGAGTGTTCGAACCCTAATACGTGAGAAATGGTAGGTAAACGCCGTATTTACATATCTGCCACTGTGCAGGAGAATCCGTATAGGCGTTCGAGTGTTCGAACCCTAATGCGTGAGAAATGGTAGGTGACTGCCGTATTTACATATCTGCCACTGTGCAGGAGAATCCGTATAGCTGTTCGAGTGTTCGAACCCTAATGCGTGAGAAATAGTAAGTAAACTCCGCATTTACATATCTGCCACTGCGCAGGAGAATCTGTATAGGAGTTCGAGTGTTCGAACCCTAATGCGTGAGAAAGGGTAAGTAAACGCCGTATTTACATGTCTGCCACTATGCAGGTGAATCCGTATAGGTGTTCGAGTGTTCGAACCCTAATGCGTGAGAAAGGGTAAGTAAACGCCGTATTTACATGTCTGCCACTATGCAGGAGAATCCGTATAGGTGTTCGAGTGTTCGAACCCTAATGCATGAGAAATGGCCGGTAAATGCCGTATTTACATATCTGCCACTGTTCAGGAGAATCCGTATAGGTGGTCGACTGTTCGAACCCTAATGCGTGAGAAATGGTAAGTAAACGCCGTATTTACATATCTGCCACTGTGCAGGAGAATCTGTATAGGTGTTCGAGTGTTCGAACCCTAATGCGTGAGAAATGGTCGGTAAACGCCGTATTTACATATCTGCCATTGTGCAGGAGAATCCGTATAGTTGTTTGAGTGTTCGAACCCTAATGCGTGAGAAATGGTAAGTAAACGCCGTATTTACATATCTGCCACTGTGCAAGAGAATTCGTATAGGTGTTCGAGTGTTCGAACCCTAATACGTGAGAAATGGTAGGTAAACGCTGTATTTACGTGTCTGCCACTGTGCAGGAGAATCCGTATAGGTGTTCGAGTGTTCGAACCCTAATGCGTGAGAAATGGTAGGTAACTGCCGTATTTACATATCTGCCACTGAGCAGGAGAATCCGTATAGGTGTTCGAGTGTTCGAACCCTAATGCGTGAGAAATAGTGAGTAAACGCCGTATTTACATATCTGCCACTGTGCAGGAGAATCCGTATAGGTGTTCGAGTGTTCGAACCCTAATGCGTGAGAAATGGTAAGTAAACGCCGTATTTACATATCTGCCACTGTGCAGGAGAATCCGTATAGGTGTTCGAGTGTTTGAACCCTAATGCGTGAGAAATGGTAAGTGAATGCCGAATTTACATATTTGCCACTGTGCAGGAGAATCCGTATAGGTGTTCGAGTGTTCGAACCCTAATGCATGAGAAATGGTAATTAACTGCCGTATTTACATATCTGCCACTGTGCGGGAGAATCCGTACAGGTGTTCGAGTGTTCGAACCCTAATGCGTGAGAAATAGTGAGTAAACGCCGTATTTACATATCTGCCACTGGGCAGGAGAATCCGTATAGGTGTTCGAGTGTTCGAACCCTAATGCGTGAGAAATGGTAAGTAAACGCCGTGTTTACATATCTGCCACTGTGCGGGAGAATCCGTATAGGTGTTCGAGTGTTCGAACCCTAATGCGTGGGAAATGGTAAGTAAACGCCGTATTTACATATCTGCCATTGTGCAGGAGAATCCGTATAGGTGTTCGAGTGTTTTGAACCCTAATGCATGAGCAATGGTAGGTAACTGCCGTATTTACATATCTGCCACTGTGCAAGAGAATTCGTATAGGTGTTCGAGTCTTCGAACCCTAATTCGTGAGAAAGAGTAAGTAAACGCCGTATTTACATATCTGACACTGTGCAGGAGAATCCGTATAGGTGTTCGAGTGTTGGAACCCTAATACGTGAGAAATGGTAGGTAAACGCCGTATTTACATATCTGCCACTGCGCAGGAGAATCTGTATAGGTGTTCGAGTGTTCGAACCCTAATGCGTGAGAAATGGTCGGTAAACGCCGTATTTACATATCTGCCACTGTGCAGGACAATCCATATAGGTGTTCGAGTGTTCGAACCCTAATGCGTGAGAAATGGTAAGTAAACGCCGTATTTACATATCTGCCACTGTGCAGGAGAATCCGTATAGGTGCTCGAGTGTTCGAACCCTAATACGTGAGAAATGGTAGGTAACTGCCGTATTTACATATCTGCCACTGTGCAGGAGAATCCGTATAGGTGTTCGAGTGTTCGAACCCTAATGCGTGAGAAATAGTAAGTAAACTCCGCATTTACATATCTGCCACTGCGCAAGAGAATCTGTATAGGAGTTCGAGTGTTCGAACCCTAATGCGTGAGAAAGGGTAAGTAAACGCCGTATTTACATGTCTGCCACTATGCAGGAGAATCCGTATAGGTGTTCGAGTGTTCGAGCCCTAATACGTGAGAAAGGGTAAGTAAACGCCGTATTTACATGTCTGCCACTATGCAGGAGAATCCGTATAGGTGTTCGAGTGTTCGTCCCTAATGCGTGAGAAATGGCCGGTAAACGCCGTATTTACATATCTGCCACTGTTCAGGAGAATCCGTATAGGTGGTCGACTGTTCGAACCCTAATGCGTGAGAAATGGTAAGTAAACGCCGTATTTACATATCTGCCACTGTGCAGGAGAATCCGTATAGGTGTTCGAGTGTTCGAACCCTAATGCGTGAGAAATGGTCGGTAAACGCCGTATTTACATATCTGCCACTGTGCAGGAGAATCCGTATAGTTGTTCGAGTGTTCGAACCCTAATGCGTGAGAAATGGTAAGTAAACGCCGTATTTACATATCTGCCACTGTGCAAGAGAATCCGTATAGGTGTTCGAGTGTTCGAACCCAAATACGTGAGAAATGGTAGCTAAACGCTGTATTTACATGTCTGCCACTGTGCAGGAGAATCCGTATAGGTGTTCGAGTGTTCGAACCCTAATGCGTGAGAAATGGTAGGTAACTGCCGTATTTACATATCTGCCACTGAGCAGGAGAATCCGTATAGGTGTTCGAGTGTTCGAACCCTAATGCGTGAGAAATAGTGAGTAAACGCTGTATTTAGATATCTGCCACTGTGCAGGAGAATCCGTATAGGTGTTCGAGTGTTCGAACCCTAATGCGTGAGAAATGGTAAGTAAACGCCGTATTTACATATCTGCCACTGTGCAGGAGAATCCGTATAGGTGTTCGAGTGTTCGAACCCTAATGCGTGAGAAATGGTAAGTGAATGCCGTATTTACATATTTGCCACTGTGCAGGAGAATCCGTATAGGTGTTCGAGTGTTCGAACCCTAATGCATGAGAAATGGTAATTAACTGCCGTATTTACATATCTGCCACTGTGCGGGAGAATCCGTATAGGTGTTCGAGTGTTCGAACCCTAATGCGTGAGAAATAGTGAGTAAACGCCGTATTTACATATCTGCCACTGTGCAGGAGAATCCGTATAGGTGTTCGACTGTTCGAACCCTAATGCGTGAGAAATGGTAAGTAAACGCCGTGTTTACATATCTGCCACTGTGCGGGAGAATCCGTATAGGTGTTCGAGAGTTCGAACCCTAATGCGTGGGAAATGGTAAGTAAACGCCGTATTTACATATCTGCCACTGTGCAGGAGAATCCGTATAGGTGTTCGAGTGTTTGAACCCTAATGCATGAGCAATGGTAGGTAACTGCCGTATTTGCATATCTGCCACTGTGCAAGAGAATTCGTATAGGTGTTCGAGTCTTCGAACCCTAATGCGTGAGAAAGAGTAAGTAAACGCCGTATTTACATATCTGCCACTGTGCAGGAGAATCCGTATAGGTGTTCGAGTGTTCGAACCCTAATACGTGAGAAATGGTAGGTAAACGCCGTATTTACATATCTGCCACTGCGCAGGAGAATCTGTATAGGTGTTCCAGTGTTCGAACCCTAATGCGTGAGAAATGGTCGGTACACGCCGTATTTACATATCTGCCACTGTGCGGGAGAATCCGTACAGGTGTTCGAGTGTTCGAACCCTAATGCGTGAGAAATAGTGAGTAAACGCCGTATTTACATATCTGCCACTGTGCAGGAGAATCCGTATAGGTGTTCGAGTGTTCGAACCCTAATGCGTGAGAAATGGCCGGTAAACGCCGTATTTACATATCTGCCACTGTTCAGGAGAATCCGTATAGGTGGTCGACTGTTCGAACCCTAATGCGTGAGAAATGGTAAGTAAACGCCGTGTTTACATATCTGCCACTGTGCGGGAGAATCCGTATAGGTGTTCGAGTGTTCGAACCCTAATGCGTGGGAAATGGTAAGTAAACGCCGTATTTACATATCTGCCACTGTGCAGGAGAATCCGTATAGGTGTTCGAGTGTTTGAACCCTAATGCATGAGCAATGCTAGGTAACTGCCGTATTTACATATCTGCCACTGTGCAAGAGAATTCATATAGGTGTTCGAGTCTTCGAACCCTAATGCGTGAGAAAGAGTAAGTAAACGCCGTATTTACATATCGGCCACTTTGCAGGAGAATCCGTATAGGTGTTCGAGTGTTCGAACCCTAATACGTGAGAAATGGTAGGTAAACGCCGTATTTACATATCTGCCACTGCGCAGGAGAATCTGTATAGGTGTTCGAGTGTTCGAACCCTAATGCGTGAGAAATGGTCGGTAAACGCCGTATTTACATATCTGCCACTGTGCAGAACAATCCATATAGGTGTTCGAGTGTTCGAACCCTAATGCGTGAGAAATGGTAAGTAAACGCCGTATTTACATATCTGCCACTGTGCAGGAGAATCCGTATAGGTGCTCGAGTGTTCGAACCCTAATACGTGAGAAATGGTAGGTAAACGCCGTATTTACATATCTGCCACTGTGCAGGAGAATCTGTATAGGCGTTCGAGTGTTCGAACCCTAATGCGTGAGAAATGGTAGGTGACTGCCGTATTTACATATCTGCCACTGTGCAGGAGAATCCGTATAGCTGTTCGAGTGTTCGAACCCTAATGCGTGAGAAATAGTAAGTAAACTCCGCATTTACATATCTGCCACTGCGCAGGAGAATCTGTATAGGAGTTCGAGTGTTCGAACCCTAATGCGTGAGAAAGGGTAAGTAAACGCCGTATTTACATGTCTGCCACTATGCAGGTGAATCCGTATAGGTGTTCGAGTGTTCGAACCCTAATGCGTGAGAAAGGGTAAGTAAACGCCGTATTTACATGTCTGCCACTATGCAGGAGAATCCGTATAGGTGTTCGAGTGTTCGAACCCTAATGCATGAGAAATGGCCGGTAAATGCCGTATTTACATATCTGCCACTGTTCAGGAGAATCCGTATAGGTGGTCGACTGTTCGAACCCTAATGGGTGAGAAATGGTAAGTAAACGCCGTATTTACATATCTGCCACTGTGCAGGAGAATTCGTATAGGTGTTCGAGTGTTCGAACCCTAATACGTGAGAAATGGTAGGTAAACGCTGTATTTACGTGTCTGCCACTGTGCAGGAGAATCCGTATAGGTGTTCGAGTGTTCGAACCCTAATGCGTGAGAAATGGTAGGTAACTGCCGTATTTACATATCTGCCACTGAGCAGGAGAATCCGTATAGGTGTTCGAGTGTTCGAACCCTAATGCGTGAGAAATAGTGAGTAAACGCCGTATTTACATATCTGCCACTGTGCAGGAGAATCCGTATAGGTGTTCGAGTGTTCGAACCCTAATGCGTGAGAAATGGTAAGTAAACGCCGTATTTACATATCTGCCACTGTGCAGGAGAATCCGTATAGGTGTTCGAGTGTTTGAACCCTAATGCGTGAGAAATGGTAAGTGAATGCCGAATTTACATATTTGCCACTGTGCAGGAGAATCCGTATAGGTGTTCGAGTGTTCGAACCCTAATGCATGAGAAATGGTAATTAACTGCCGTATTTACATATCTGCCACTGTGCGGGAGAATCCGTACAGGTGTTCGAGTGTTCGAACCCTAATGCGTGAGAAATAGTGAGTAAACGCCGTATTTACATATCTGCCACTGGGCAGGAGAATCCGTATAGGTGTTCGAGTGTTCGAACCCTAATGCGTGAGAAATGGTAAGTAAACGCCGTGTTTACATATCTGCCACTGTGCGGGAGAATCCGTATAGGTGTTCGAGTGTTCGAACCCTAATGCGTGGGAAATGGTAAGTAAACGCCGTATTTACATATCTGCCATTGTGCAGGAGAATCCGTATAGGTGTTCGAGTGTTTGAACCCTAATGCATGAGCAATGGTAGGTAACTGCCGTATTTACATATCTGCCACTGTGCAAGAGAATTCGTATAGGTGTTCGAGTCTTCGAACCCTAATTCGTGAGAAAGAGTAAGTAAACGCCGTATTTACATATCTGACACTGTGCAGGAGAATCCGTATAGGTGTTCGAGTGTTGGAACCCTAATACGTGAGAAATGGTAGGTAAACGCCGTATTTACATATCTGCCACTGCGCAGGAGAATCTGTATAGGTGTTCGAGTGTTCGAACCCTAATGCGTGAGAAATGGTCGGTAAACGCCGTATTTACATATCTGCCACTGTGCAGGACAATCCATATAGGTGTTCGAGTGTTCGAACCCTAATGCGTGAGAAATGGTAAGTAAACGCCGTATTTACATATCTGCCACTGTGCAGGAGAATCCGTATAGGTGCTCGAGTGTTCGAACCCTAATACGTGAGAAATGGTAGGTAACTGCCGTATTTACATATCTGCCACTGTGCAGGAGAATCCGTATAGGTGTTCGAGTGTTCGAACCCTAATGCGTGAGAAATAGTAAGTAAACTCCGCATTTACATATCTGCCACTGCGCAGGAGAATCTGTATAGGAGTTCGAGTGTTCGAACCCTAATGCGTGAGAAAGGGTAAGTAAACGCCGTATTTACATGTCTGCCACTATGCAGGAGAATCCGTATAGGTGTTCGAGTGTTCGAGCCCTAATGCGTGAGAAAGGGTAAGTAAACGCCGTATTTACATGTCTGCCACTATGCAGGAGAATCCGTATAGGTGTTCGAGTGTTCGTCCCTAATGCGTGAGAAATGGCCGGTAAACGCCGTATTTACATATCTGCCACTGTTCAGGAGAATCCGTATAGGTGGTCGACTGTTCGAACCCTAATGCGTGAGAAATGGTAAGTAAACGCCGTATTTACATATCTGCCACTGTGCAGGAGAATCCGTATAGGTGTTCGAGTGTTCGAACCCTAATGCGTGAGAAATGGTCGGTAAACGCCGTATTTACATATCTGCCACTGTGCAGGAGAATCCGTATAGTTGTTCGAGTGTTCGAACCCTAATGCGTGAGAAATGGTACGTAAACGCCGTATTTACATATCTGCCACTGTGCAAGAGAATCCGTATAGGTGTTCGAGTGTTCGAACCCTAATACGTGAGAAATGGTAGCTAAACGCTGTATTTACATGTCTGCCACTGTGCAGGAGAATCCGTATAGGTGTTCGAGTGTTCGAACCCTAATGCGTGAGAAATGGTAGGTAACTGCCGTATTTACATATCTGCCACTGAGCAGGAGAATCCGTATAGGTGTTCGAGTGTTCGAACCCTAATGCGTGAGAAATAGTGAGTAAACGCTGTATTTACATATCTGCCACTGTGCAGGAGAATCCGTATAGGTGTTCGAGTGTTCGAACCCTAATGCGTGAGAAATGGTAAGTAAACGCCGTATTTACATATCTGCCACTGTGCAGGAGAATCCGTATAGGTGTTCGAGTGTTCGAACCCTAATGCGTGAGAAATGGTAAGTGAATGCCGTATTTACATATTTGCCACTGTGCAGGAGAATCCGTATAGGTGTTCGAGTGTTCGAACCCTAATGCATGAGAAATGGTAATTAACTGCCGTATTTACATATCTGCCACTGTGCGGGAGAATCCGTATAGGTGTTCGAGTGTTCGAACCCTAATGCGTGAGAAATAGTGAGTAAACGCCGTATTTACATATCTGCCACTGTGCAGGAGAATCCGTATAGGTGTTCGACTGTTCGAACCCTAATGCGTGAGAAATGGTAAGTAAACGCCGTGTTTACATATCTGCCACTGTGCGGGAGAATCCGTATAGGTGTTCGAGAGTTCGAACCCTAATGCGTGGGAAATGGTAAGTAAACGCCGTATTTACATATCTGCCACTGTGCAGGAGAATCCGTATAGGTGTTCGAGTGTTTGAACCCTAATGCATGAGCAATGGTAGGTAACTGCCGTATTTGCATATCTGCCACTGTGCAAGAGAATTCGTATAGGTGTTCGAGTCTTCGAACCCTAATGCGTGAGAAAGAGTAATTAAACGCCGTATTTACATATCTGCCACTGTGCAGGAGAATCCGTATAGGTGTTCGAGTGTTCGAACCCTAATACGTGAGAAATGGTAGGTAAACGCCGTATTTACATATCTGCCACTGCGCAGGAGAATCTGTATAGGTGTTCCAGTGTTCGAACCCTAATGCGTGAGAAATGGTCGGTACACGCCGTATTTACATATCTGCCACTGTGCAGGACAATCCATATAGGTGTTCGAGTGTTCGAACCCTAATGCGTGAGAAATGGTAAGTAAACGCCGTATTTACATATCTGCCACTGTGCAGGAGAATCCGTATAGGTGCTCGAGTGTTCGAACCCTAATACGTGAGAAATGGTAGGTAAACGCCGTATTTACATATCTGCCACTGTGCAGGAGAATCCGTATAGGCGTTCGAGTGTTCGAACCCTAATGCGTGAGAAATGGTAGGTAACTGTCGTATTTACATATCTGCCACTGTGCAGGAGAATCCGTATAGGTGTTCGAGTGTTCGAACCCTAATGCGTGAGAAATAGTAAGTAAACTCCGCATTTACATATCTGCCACTGCGCAGGAGAATCTGTATAGGAGTTCGAGTGTTCGAACCCTAATGCGTGAGAAAGGGTAAGTAAACGCCGTATTTACATGTCTGCCACTATGCAGGAGAATCCGTATAGGTGTTCGAGTGTTCGAACCCTAATGCGTGAGAAAGGGTAAGTAAACGCCGTAATTACATGTCTGCCACTATGCAGGAGAATCCGTATAGGTGTTCGAGTGTTCGAACCCTAATGCGTGAGAAATGGCCGGTAAACGCCGTATTTACATATCTGCCACTGTTCAGGAGAATCCGTATAGGTGGTCGACTGTTCGAACCCTAATGCGTGAGAAATGGTAAGTAAACGCCGTATTTACATATCTGCCACTGTGCAGGAGAATCCGTATAGGTGTTCGAGTGTTCGAACCCTAATACGTGAGAAATGGTAGGTAAACGCTGTATTTACATGGCTGCCACTGTGCAGGAGAATCCGTATAGGTGTTCGAGTGTTCGAACCCTAATGCGTGAGAAATGGTAGGTAACTGCCGTATTTACATATCTGCCACTGAGCAGGAGAATCCGTATAGGTGTTCGAGTGTTCGAACCCTAATGCGTGAGAAATAGTGAGTAACGCCGTATTTATATATCTGCCGCTGTGCAGGAGAATCCGTATAGGTGTTCGAGTGTTCGAACCCTAATGCGTGAGAAATGGTAAGTAAACACCGTATTTACATATCTGCCACTGTGCAGGAGAATCCGTATAGGTGTTCGAGTGTTCGAACCCTAATGCGTGAGAAATGGTAAGTGAATGCCGTATTTACATATTTGCCACTGTGCAGGAGAATCCGTATAGGTGTTCGAGTGTTCGAACCCTAATGCATGAGAAATGGTAATTAACTGCCGTATTTACATATCTGCCACTGTGCAGGAGAATCTGTATAGGTGTTCGAGTGTTCGAACCCAAATGCGTGAGAAATAGTGAGTAAACGCCGTATTTACGTATCTGCCACTGTGCAGGAGAATCTGTATAGGTGTTCGAGTGTTCGAACCCAAATGCGTGAGAAATAGTAAGTAAACGCCGTATTTACATATCTGCCACTGTGCAGGAGAATCCGTATAGGTGTTCGAGTGTTTGAACCCTAATGCATGAGCAATGGTAGGTAACTGCCGTATTTGCATATCTGCCACTGTGCAAGAGAATTCGTATAGGTGTTCGAGTCTTCGAACCCTAATGCGTGAGAAAGAGTAAGTAAACGCCGTATTTACATACCTGCCACTGTGCAGGAGAATCCGTATAGGTGTTCGAGTGTTCGAACCCTAATACGTGAGAAATGGTAGGTAAACGCCGTATTTACATATCTGCCACTGCGCAGGAGAATCTGTATAGGTGTTCCAGTGTTCGAACCCTAATGCGTGAGAAATGGTCGGTACACGCCGTATTTACATATCTGCCACTGTGCAGGACAATCCATATAGGTGTTCGAGTGTTCGAACCCTAATGCGTGAGAAATGGTAAGTAAACGCCGTATTTACATATCTGCCACTGTGCAGGAGAATCCGTATAGGTGCTCGAGTGTTCGAACCCTAATACGTGAGAAATGGTAGGTAAACGCCGTATTTACATATCTGCCACTGTGCAGGAGAATCCGTATAGGCGTTCGAGTGTTCGAACCCTAATGCGTGAGAAATGGTAGGTAACTGTCGTATTTACATATCTGCCACTGTGCAGGAGAATCCGTATAGGTGTTCGAGTGTTCGAACCCTAATGCGTGAGAAATAGTAAGTAAACTCCGCATTTACATATCTGCCACTGCGCAGGAGAATCTGTATAGGAGTTCGAGTGTTCGAACCCTAATGCGTGAGAAAGGGTAAGTAAACGCCGTATTTACATGTCTGCCACTATGCAGGAGAATCCGTATAGGTGTTCGAGTGTTCGAACCCTAATGCGTGAGAAAGGGTAAGTAAACGCCGTAATTACATGTCTGCCACTATGCAGGAGAATCCGTATAGGTGTTCGAGTGTTCGAACCCTAATGCGTGAGAAATGGCCGGTAAACGCCGTATTTACATATCTGCCACTGTTCAGGAGAATCCGTATAGGTGGTCGACTGTTCGAACCCTAATGCGTGAGAAATGGTAAGTAAACGCCGTATTTACATATCTGCCACTGTGCAGGAGAATCCGTATAGGTGTTCGAGTGTTCGAACCCTAATACGTGAGAAATGGTAGGTAAACGCTGTATTTACATGGCTGCCACTGTGCAGGAGAATCCGTATAGGTGTTCGAGTGTTCGAACCCTAATGCGTGAGAAATGGCCGGTAAACGCCGTATTTACATATCTGCCACTGTTCAGGAGAATCCGTATAGGTGGTCGACTGTTCGAACCCTAATGCGTGAGAAATGGTAAGTAAACGCCGTATTTACATATCTGCCACTGTGCAGGAGAATCCGTATAGGTGTTCGAGTGTTCGAACCCTAATACGTGAGAAATGGTAGGTAAACGCTGTATTTACATGGCTGCCACTGTGCAGGAGAATCCGTATAGGTGTTCGAGTGTTCGAACCCTAATGCGTGAGAAATGGTAGGTAACTGCCGTATTTACATATCTGCCACTGAGCAGGAGAATCCGTATAGGTGTTCGAGTGTTCGAACCCTAATGCGTGAGAAATAGTGAGTAACGCCGTATTTATATATCTGCCACTGTGCAGGAGAATCCGTATAGGTGTTCGAGTGTTCGAACCCTAATGCGTGAGAAATGGTAAGTAAACGCCGTATTTACATATCTGCCACTGTGCAGGAGAATCCGTATAGGTGTTCGAGTGTTCGAACCCTAATGCGTGAGAAATGGTAAGTGAATGCCGTATTTACATATTTGCCACTGTGCAGGAGAATCCGTATAGGTGTTCGAGTGTTCGAACCCTAATGCATGGGAAATGGTAAGTAAACGCCGTATTTACATATCTGCCACTGTGCAGGAGAATCCGTATCGGTGTTCGAGTGTTCGAACCCTAATGCCTGAGAAATGGTAGGTAACTGCCGTATTTACATATCTACCACTGTGCATGAGAATCCGTATAGGTGTTCGAGTGTTCGAACCCTAATGCGTGAGAAATAGTAAGTAAACGCCGTATTTACATATCTGCCACTGTGTAGGAGAATCCGTATAGGTGTTCGAGTTTTCGAACCCGAATGCGTGAGAAACGGTAAGTAATCGCCGTATTTACATATCTGCCACTGTGCAGGAGAATCCGTATAGGTGTTCGAGTGTTCGAACCCCAATGCGTGAGAAATAGTGAGTAAATGCCGTATTTACATATCTGCCACTGTGCAGGAGAATCCGTATAGGTGTTCGAGTGTTCGAACCCTAATGCGTGAGAAATGGTAAGTAAACGCCGTATTTACATATCTGCCACTGTGCGGGAGAATCCGTATAGGTGTTCGAGTGTTCGAACCCTAATGCGTGAGAAATAGTGAGTAAACGCCGTATTTACATATCTGCCACTGTGCAGGAGAATCCGTATAGGTGTTCGAGTGTTCGAACCCTAATGCGTGAGAAATGGTAAGTAAACGCCGTGTTTACATATCTGCCACTGTGCGGGAGAATCCGTATAGGTGTTCGAGTGTTCGAACCCTAATGCGTGGTAAATGGTAAGTAAACGCCGTATTTACATATCTGCCACTGTGCAGGAGAATCCGTATAGGTGTTCGAGTGTTCGAACCCTAATGCATGAGCAATGGTAGTGAACTGCCGTATTTACATATCTGCCACTGTGCAGGAGAATCCGTATAGGTGTTCGAGTGTTCGAACCCTAATGCATGGGAAATGGTAATTAACTGCCGTATTTACATATCTGCCACTGTGCAGGAGAATCCGTATAGGTGCTCGAGTGTTCGAACCCTAATACGTGAGAAATGGTAGGTAAACGCCGTATTTACATATCTGCCACTGTGCAGGAGAATCCGTATAGGCGTTCGAGTGTTCGAACCCTAATGCGTGAGAAATGGTAGGTAACTGTCGTATTTACATATCTGCCACTGTGCAGGAGAATCCGTATAGGTGTTCGAGTGTTCGAACCCTAATGCGTGAGAAATAGTAAGTAAACTCCGCATTTACATATCTGCCACTGCGCAGGAGAATCTGTATAGGAGTTCGAGTGTTCGAACCCTAATGCGTGAGAAAGGGTAAGTAAACGCCGTATTTACATGTCTGCCACTATGCAGGAGAATCCGTATAGGTGTTCGAGTGTTCGAACCCTAATGCGTGAGAAAGGGTAAGTAAACGCCGTAATTACATGTCTGCCACTATGCAGGAGAATCCGTATAGGTGTTCGAGTGTTCGAACCCTAATGCGTGAGAAATGGCCGGTAAACGCCGTATTTACATATCTGCCACTGTTCAGGAGAATCCGTATAGGTGGTCGACTGTTCGAACCCTAATGCGTGAGAAATGGTAAGTAAACGCCGTATTTACATATCTGCCACTGTGCAGGAGAATCCGTATAGGTGTTCGAGTGTTCGAACCCTAATACGTGAGAAATGGTAGGTAAACGCTGTATTTACATGGCTGCCACTGTGCAGGAGAATCCGTATAGGTGTTCGAGTGTTCGAACCCTAATGCGTGAGAAATGGTAGGTAACTGCCGTATTTACATATCTGCCACTGAGCAGGAGAATCCGTATAGGTGTTCGAGTGTTCGAACCCTAATGCGTGAGAAATAGTGAGTAACGCCGTATTTATATATCTGCCACTGTGCAGGAGAATCCGTATAGGTGTTCGAGTGTTCGAACCCTAATGCGTGAGAAATGGTAAGTAAACGCCGTATTTACATATCTGCCACTGTGCAGGAGAATCCGTATAGGTGTTCGAGTGTTCGAACCCTAATGCGTGAGAAATGGTAAGTGAATGCCGTATTTACATATTTGCCACTGTGCAGGAGAATCCGTATAGGTGTTCGAGTGTTCGAACCCTAATGCATGAGAAATGGTAATTAACTGCCGTATTTACATATCTGCCACTGTGCAGGAGAATCTGTATAGGTGTTCGAGTGTTCGAACCCAAATGCGTGAGAAATAGTGAGTAAACGCCGTATTTACGTATCTGCCACTGTGCAGGAGAATCTGTATAGGTGTTCGAGTGTTCGAACCCTAATGCGTGAGAAATGGTAAGTAAACGCCGTATTTACATATCTACCGCTGTGCCGGAGAATCCGTATAGGTGTTCGAGTGTTCGGACCCTAATGCGTGAGAAATAGTGAGTAAACGCCGTATTTACATATCTGCCACTGTGCAGGAGAATCCGTATAGGTGTTCGAGTGTTCGAACCCTAATGCGTGAGAAATGGTAAGTCAACGCCGTATTTACATATCTGCCACTGTGCAGGAGAATCCGTATAGGTGTTCGAGTGTTCGAACCCTAATGCATGGGAAATGGTAAGTAAACGCCGTATTTACATATCTGCCACTGTGCAGGAGAATCCGTATCGGTGTTCGAGTGTTCGAACCCTAATGCCTGAGAAATGGTAGGTAACTGCCGTATTTACATATCTACCACTGTGCATGAGAATCCGTATAGGTGTTCGAGTGTTCGAACCCTAATGCGTGAGAAATAGTAAGTAAACGCCGTATTTACATATCTGCCACTGTGTAGGAGAATCCGTATAGGTGTTCGAGTTTTCGAACCCGAATGCGTGAGAAACGGTAAGTAATCGACGTATTTACATATCTGCCACTGTGCAGGAGAATCCGTATAGGTGTTCGAGTGTTCGAACCCCAATGCGTGAGAAATAGTGAGTAAATGCCGTATTTACATATCTGCCACTGTGCAGGAGAATCCGTATAGGTGTTCGAGTGTTCGAACCCTAATGCGTGAGAAATGGTAAGTAAACGCCGTATTTACATATCTGCCACTGTGCGGGAGAATCCGTATAGGTGTTCGAGTGTTCGAACCCTAATGCGTGAGAAATAGTGAGTAAACGCCGTATTTACATATCTGCCACTGTGCAGGAGAATCCGTATAGGTGTTCGAGTGTTCGAACCCTAATGCGTGAGAAATGGTAAGTAAACGCCGTGTTTACATATCTGCCACTGTGCGGGAGAATCCGTATAGGTGTTCGAGTGTTCGAACCCTAATGCGTGGTAAATGGTAAGTAAACGCCGTATTTACATATCTGCCACTGTGCAGGAGAATCCGTATAGGTGTTCGAGTGTTCGAACCCTAATGCATGAGCAATGGTAGTGAACTGCCGTATTTACATATCTGCCACTGTGCAGGAGAATCCGTATAGGTGTTCGAGTGTTCGAACCCTAATGCATGGGAAATGGTAATTAACTGCCGTATTTACATATCTGCCACTGTGCAGGAGAATCCGTATAGGTGTTCGAGTGTTCGAACCCTAATGCGTGAGAAATAGTGAGTAAACGCCGTATTTACATATCTGCCACTGTGCAGGAGAATCTGTATAGGTGTTCGAGTGTTTGAACCCTAATGCGTGAGAAATGGTAAGTAAACGCCGTATTTACATATCTACCGCTGTGCGGGAGAATCCGTATAGGTGTTCGAGTGTTCGGACCCTAATGCGTGAGAAATAGTGAGTAAACGCCGTATTTACATATCTGCCACTGTGCAGGAGAATCCGTATAGCTGTTCGAGTGTTCGAACCCTAATGCGTGAGAAATGGTAAGTCAACGCCGTATTTACATATCTGCCACTGTGCAGGAGAATCCGTATAGGTGTTCGAGTGTTCGAACCCTAATGCATGGGAAATGGTAAGTAAACGCCGTATTTACATATCTGCCACTGTGCAGGAGAATCCGTATAGGTGTTCGAGTGTTCGAACCCCAATGCGTGAGAAATAGTGAGTAAATGCCGTATTTACATATCTGCCACTTTGCAGGAGAATCCGTATAGGTGTTCGAGTGTTCGAACCCTAATGCGTGAGAAATGGTAAGTAAACGCCGTATTTACATATCTGCCACTGTGCGGGAGAATCCGTATAGGTGTTCGAGTGTTCGAACCCTAATGCGTGAGAAATAGTGAGTAAACGCCGTATTTACATATCTGCCACTGTGCAGGAGAATCCGTATAGGTGTTCGAGTGTTCGAACCCTAATGCGTGAGAAATGGTAAGTAAACGCCGTGTTTACATATCTGCCACTGTGCGGGAGAATCCGTATAGGTGTTCGAGTGTTCGAACCCTAATGCGTGGTAAATGGTAAGTAAACGCCGTATTTACATATCTGCCACTGTGCAGGAGAATCCGTATAGGTGTTCGAGTGTTCGAACCCTAATGCATGAGCAATGGTAGTGAACTGCCGTATTTACATATCTGCCACTGTGCAGGAGAATCCGTATAGGTGTTCGAGTGTTCGAACCCTAATGCATGGGAAATGGTAATTAACTGCCGTATTTACATATCTGCCACTGTGCAGGAGAATCCGTATAGGTGTTCGAGTGTTCGAACCCTAATGCGTGAGAAATAGTGAGTAAACGCCGTATTTACATATCTGCCACTGTGCAGGAGAATCTGTATAGGTGTTCGAGTGTTTGAACCCTAATGCGTGAGAAATGGTAAGTAAACGCCGTATTTACATATCTACCGCTGTGCGGGAGAATCCGTATAGGTGTTCGAGTGTTCGGACCCTAATGCGTGAGAAATAGTGAGTAAACGCCGTATTTACATATCTGCCACTGTGCAGGAGAATCCGTATAGCTGTTCGAGTGTTCGAACCCTAATGCGTGAGAAATGGTAAGTCAACGCCGTATTTACATATCTGCCACTGTGCAGGAGAATCCGTATAGGTGTTCGAGTGTTCGAACCCTAATGCATGGGAAATGGTAAGTAAACGCCGTATTTACATATCTGCCACTGTGCAGGAGAATCCGTATAGGTGTTCGAGTGTTCGAACCCCAATGCGTGAGAAATAGTGAGTAAACGCCGTATTTACATATCTGCCACTGTGCAGGAGAATCCGTATAGGTGTTCGAGTGTTCGAACCCTAATGCGTGAGAAATGGTAAGTAAACGCCGTATTTACATATCTGCCACTGTGCGGGAGAATCCGTATAGGTGTTCGAGTGTTCGAACCCTAATGCGTGAGAAATAGTGAGTAAACGCCGTATTTACATATCTGCCACTGTGCAGGAAAATCCGTATAGGTGTTCGAGTGGTCGAACCCTAATGCGTGAGAAATGGTAAGTAAACGCCGTGTTTACATATCTGCCACTGTGCGGGAGAATCCGTATAGGTGTTCGAGTGTTCGAACCCTAATGCATGGGAAATGGTAAGTAAACGCCGTATTTACATATCTGCCACTGTGCAAGAGAATCCGTATAGGTGTTCGAGTGTTCGAACCCTAATGCATGAGCAACGGTAGTGAACTGCCGTATTTACATATCTGCCACTGTGCAGGAGAATTCGTATAGTTGTTCGAGCCTTCGAACCCTAATGCGTGAGATAGAGTAAGTAAACGCCGTATTTACATATCTGCCACTGTGCAGGAGAATCCGTATAGGTGTTCGAGTGTTCGAACCCTAATACGTGAGAAATGGTAGGTAAACGCCGTATTTACATATCTGCCACTGCGCAGGAGAATCTGTATAGGTGTTCGAGTGTTTGAACACTAATGCGTGAGAAATAGTCGGTAAACGCCGTATTTACATATCTGCCACTGTGCAGGACAATCCGTATAGGTGTTCGAGTGTTCGAACCCTAATGCGTGAGAAATAGTGAGTAAACGCCGTATTTACGTATCTGCCACTGTGCAGGAGAATCCGTATAGGTGTTCGAGTGTTCGAACCCTAATGCGTGAGAAATGGTAAGTAAACGCCGTATTTACATATCTACCGCTGTGCGGGAGAATCCGTATAGGTGTTCGAGTGTTCGAACCCTAATGCGTGAGAAATAGTGAGTAAACGCCGTATTTACATATCTGCCACTGTGCAGGAGAATCCGTATAGCTGTTCGAGTGTTCGAACCCTAATGCGTGAGAAATGGTAAGTCAACGCCGTATTTACATATCTGCCACTGTGCAGGAGAATCCGTATAGGTGTTCGAGTGTTCGAACCCTAATGCGTGGGAAATGGTAAGTAAACGCCGTATTTACATATCTGCCACTGTGCAGGAGAATCCGTATAGGTGTTCGAGTGTTCGAACCCTAATGCGTGAGAAACGATAAGTAAACGCCGTATTTACATATCTGCCACTGTGCAGGAGAATCCGTATAGGTGTTCGAGTGTTCGAACCCTAATGCGTGAGAAATAGTGAGTAAACGCCGTATTTACATATCTGCCACTATGCAGGAGAATCCGTATAGGTGTTCGAGTGTTCGAACCCTAATGCGTGAGAAATGGTAAGTAAACGCCGTATTTACATATCTGCCACTGTGCGGGAGAATCCGTATAGGTGTTCGAGTGTTCGAACCCTAATGCGTGGGAAATGGTAAGTAAACGCCGTATTTACATATCTGCCACTGTGCAGGAGAATCCGTATAGGTGTTCGAGTGTTCGAACCCTAATGCATGAGCAATGGTAGTGAACTGCCGTATTTACATATCTGCCACTGTGCAGGAGAATTCGTATAGGTGTTTGAGCCTTCGAAGCCTAATGCGTGAGAAAGAGTAAGTAAACGCCGTATTTACATATCTGCCACTGTGCAGGAGAATCCGTATAGGTGTTCGAGTGTTCGAACCCTAATACGTGAGAAATGGTAGGTAAACGCCGTATTTACATATCTGCCACTGCCCAGGAGAATCTGTATAGGTGTTCGAGTGTTTGAACCCTAATGCGTGAGAAATGGTCGGTAAACGCCGTATTTACATATCTGCCACTGTGCAGGACAATCCGTATAGGTGTTCGAGTGTTCGAACCCTAATGCGTGAGAAATGGTAAGTAAACGCCGTATTTACATATCTGCCACTGTGCAGGAGAATCCGTATCGGTGTTCGAGTGTTCGAACCCTAATGCATGAGAAATGGTAGGTAACTGCCGTATTTACATATCTACCACTGTGCCTGAGAATCCGTATAGGTGTTCGAACCCTAATGCGTGAGAAATAGTAAGTAAACGCCGTATTTACATATCTGCCACGGTGCAGGAGAATCCGTATAGGTGTTCGAGTGTTCGAACCCTAATGCGTGAGAAACGGTAAGTAAACGCCGTATTTACATATCTGCCACTGTGCAGGAGAATCCGTATAGGTGTTCGAGTGTTCGAACCCTAATGCGTGAGAAATAGTGAGTAAACGCCGTATTTACATATCTGCCACTGTGCAGGAGAATCCGTATAGGTGTTCGAGTGTTCGAACCCTAATGCGTGAGAAATGGTAAGTAAACGCCGTATTTACATATCTGCCACTGTGCGGGAGAATCCGTATAGGTGTTCGAGTGTTCGAACCCTAATGCGTGGGAAATGGTAAGTAAACGCCGTATTTACATATCTGCCACTGTGCAGGAGAATCCGTATAGGTGTTCGAGTGTTCGAACCCTAATGCATGAGCAATGGTAATGAGCTGCCATATTTACATATCTGCCACTGTGCAGGAGAATTCGTATAGGTGTTCGAGCCTTCGAACCCTAATGCGTGAGAAAGAGTAAGTAAACGCCGTATTTACATATCTGCCACTGTGCAGGAGAATCCGTATAGGTGTTCGAGTGTTCGAACCCTAATACGTGAGAAATGGTAGGTAAACGCCGTATTTACATATCTGCCACTGCGCAGGAGAATCTGTATAGGTGTTCGAGTGTTTGAACCCTAATGCGTGAGAAATGGTCGGTAAACGCCGTATTTACATATCTGCCACAGTGCAGGACAATCCGTATAGGTGTTCGAGTGTTCGAACCCTAATGCGTGAGAAATGGTAAGTAAACGCCGTATTTACATATCTGCCACTGTGCAGGAGAATCCGTATCGGTGTTCGAGTGTTCGAACCCTAATGCATGAGAAATGGTAGGTAACTGCCGTATTTACATATCTACCACTGTGCATGAGAATCCGTATAGGTGTTCGAGTGTTCGAACCCTAATGCGTGAGAAATAGTAAGTAAACGCCGTATTTACATATCTGCCACTGTGCAGGAGAATCCGTATAGGTGTTCGAGTGTTCGAACCCTAATGCGTGAGAAACGGTAAGTAAACGCCGTATTTACATATCTGCCACTGTGCAGGAGAATCCGTATAGGTGTTCGAGTGTTCGAACCCTAATGCGTGAGAAATAGTGAGTAAACGCCGTATTTACATATCTGCCACTGTGCAGGAGAATCCGTATAGGTGTTCGAGTGTTCGTACCCTAATGCGTGAGAAATGGTAAGTAAACGCCGTATTTACATATCTGCCACTGTGCGGGAGAATCCGTATAGGTGTTCGAGTGATCGAACCCTAATGCGTGGGAAATGGTAAGTAAACGCCGTATTTACATATCTGCCACTGTGCAGGAGAATCCGTATAGGTGTTCGAGTGTTCGAACCCTAATGCATGAGCAATGGTAGTGAACTGCCGTATTTACATATCTGCCACTGTGCAGGAGAATTCGTATAGGTGTTCTTGCCTTCGAACCCTAATGCGTGAGAAAGAGTAAGTAAACGCCGTATTTACATATCTGCCACTGTGCAGGAGAATCCGTATAGGTGTTCGAGTGTTTGAACCCTAATGCGTGAGAAATGGTCGGTAAACGCCGTATTTACATATCTGCCACTGTGCAGGACAATCCGTATAGGTGTTCGAGTGTTCGAACCCTAATGCGTGAGAAATGGTAAGTAAACGCCGTATTTACATATCTGCCACTGTGCAGGAGAATCCGTATCGGTGTTCGAGTGTTCGAACCCTAATGCATGAGAAATGGTAGGTAACTGCCGGATTTACATATCTACCACTGTGCATGAGAATCCGTATAGGTGTTCGAGTGTTCGAACCCTAATGCGTGAGAAACGGTAAGTAAACGCCGTATTTACATATCTGCCACTGTGCAGGAGAATCCGTATAGGTGTTCGAGTGTTCGAACCCTAATGCGTGAGAAATGGTAAGTGAATGCCGTATTTACATATTTGCCACTGTGCAGGAGAATCCGTATAGGTGTTCGAGTGTTCGAACCCTAATGCATGAGAAATGGTAATTAACTGCCGTATTTACATATCTGCCACTGTGCAGGAGAATCTGTATAGGTGTTCGAGTGTTCGAACCCAAATGCGTGAGAAATAGTGAGTAAACGCCGTATTTACGTATCTGCCACTGTGCAGGAGAATCTGTATAGGTGTTCGAGTGTTCGAACCCTAATGCGTGAGAAATGGTAAGTAAACGCCGTATTTACATATCTACCGCTGTGCCGGAGAATCCGTATAGGTGTTCGAGTGTTCGGACCCTAATGCGTGAGAAATAGTGAGTAAACGCCGTATTTACATATCTGCCACTGTGCAGGAGAATCCGTATAGCTGTTCGAGTGTTCGAACCCTAATGCGTGAGAAATGGTAAGTCAACGCCGTATTTACATATCTGCCACTGTGCAGGAGAATCCGTATTGGT
Organism: Camellia granthamiana; assembly: GCA_036172215.1. Classification (NCBI taxonomy): domain Eukaryota; kingdom Viridiplantae; phylum Streptophyta; class Magnoliopsida; order Ericales; family Theaceae; genus Camellia; species Camellia granthamiana. The sequence goes on from JAXFYN010000471.1 coordinate 172,536, forward strand.
GTTCGAGTGTTCGAACCCTAATGCATGGGAAATGGTAAGTAAACGCCGTATTTACATATCTGCCACTGTGCAGGAGAATCCGTATCGGTGTTCGAGTGTTCGAACCCTAATGCCTGAGAAATGGTAGGTAACTGCCGTATTTACATATCTACCACTGTGCATGAGAATCCGTATAGGTGTTCGAGTGTTCGAACCCTAATGCGTGAGAAATAGTAAGTAAACGCCGTATTTACATATCTGCCACTGTGTAGGAGAATCCGTATAGGTGTTCGAGTGTTCGAACCCGAATGCGTGAGAAACGGTAAGTAATCGCCGTATTTACATATCTGCCACTGTGCAGGAGAATCCGTATAGGTGTTCGAGTGTTCGAACCCCAATGCGTGAGAAATAGTGAGTAAATGCCGTATTTACATATCTGCCACTGTGCAGGAGAATCCGTATAGGTGTTCGAGTGTTCGAACCCTAATGCGTGAGAAATGGTAAGTAAACGCCGTATTTACATATCTGCCACTGTGCGGGAGAATCCGTATAGGTGTTCGAGTGTTCGAACCCTAATGCGTGAGAAATAGTGAGTAAACGCCGTATTTACATATCTGCCACTGTGCAGGAGAATCCGTATAGGTGTTCGAGTGTTCGAACCCTAATGCGTGAGAAATGGTAAGTAAACGCCGTGTTTACATATCTGCCACTGTGCGGGAGAATCCGTATAGGTGTTCGAGTGTTCGAACCCTAATGCGTGGTAAATGGTAAGTAAACGCCGTATTTACATATCTGCCACTGTGCAGGAGAATCCGTATAGGTGTTCGAGTGTTCGAACCCTAATGCATGAGCAATGCTAGTGAACTGCCGTATTTACATATCTGCCACTGTGCAGGAGAATCCGTATAGGTGTTCGAGTGTTCGAACCCTAATGCATGAGAAATGGTAATTAACTGCCGTATTTACATATCTGCCACTGTGCAGGAGAATCCGTATAGGTGTTCGAGTGTTCGAACCCTAATGCGTGAGAAATAGTGAGTAAACGCCGTATTTACATATCTGCCACTGTGCAGGAGAATCTGTATAGGTGTTCGAGTGTTTGAACCCTAATGCGTGAGAAATGGTCGGTAAACGCCGTATTTACATATCTGCCACTGTGCAGGACAATCCGTATAGGTGTTCGAGTGTTCGAACCCTAATGCGTGAGAAATAGTGAGTAAACGCCGTATTTACGTATCTGCCACTGTGCAGGAGAATCCGTATAGGTGTTCGAGTGTTCGAACCCTAATGCGTGAGAAATGGTAAGTAAACGCCGTATTTACATATCTACCGCTGTGCGGGAGAATGCGTATAGGTGTTCGAGTGTTCGAACCCTAATGCGTGAGAAATAGTGAGTAAACGCCGTATTTACATATCTGCCACTGTGCAGGAGAATCCGTATAGCTGTTCGAGTGTTCGAACCCTAATGCGTGAGAAATGGTAAGTCAACGCCGTATTTACATATCTGCCACTGTGCAGGAGAATCCGTATAGGTGTTCGAGTGTTCGAACCCTAATGCGTGGGAAATGGTAAGTAAACGCCGTATTTACATATCTGCCACTGTGCAGGAGAATCCGTATAGGTGTTCGAGTGTTCGAACCCTAATGCGTGAGAAACGATAAGTAAACGCCGTATTTACATATCTGCCACTGTGCAGGAGAATCCGTATAGGTGTTCGAGTGTTCGAACCCTAATGCGTGAGAAATAGTGAGTAAACGCCGTATTTACATATCTGCCACTGTGCAGGAGAATCCGTATAGGTGTTCGAGTGTTCGAACCCTAATGCGTGAGAAATGGTAAGTAAACGCCGTATTTACATATCTGCCACTGTGCGGGAGAATCCGTATAGGTGTTCGAGTGTTCGAACCCTAATGCGTGGGAAATGGTAAGTAAACGCCGCATTTACATATCTGCCACTGTGCAGGAGAATCCGTATAGGTGTTCGAGTGTTCGAACCCTAATGCATGAGCAATGGTAGTGAACTGCCGTATTTACATATCTGCCACTGTGCAGGAGAATTCGTATAGGTGTTCGAGCCTCCGAACCCTAATGCGTGAGAAAGAGTAAGTAAACGCCGTATTTACATATCTGCCACTGTGCAGGAGAATCCGTATAGGTGTTCGAGTGTTCGAACCCTAATACGTGAGAAATGGTAGGTAAACGCCGTATTTACATATCTGCCACTGCGCAGGAGAATCTGTATAGGTGTTCGAGTGTTTGAACCCTAATGCGTGAGAAATGGTCGGTAAACGCCGTATTTACATATCTGCCACTGTGCAGGACAATCCGTATAGGTGTTCGAGTGTTCGAACCCTAATGCGTGAGAAATGGTAAGTAAACGCCGTATTTACATATCTGCCACTGTGCAGGAGAATCCGTATCGGTGTTCGAGTGTTCGAACCCTAATGCATGAGAAATGGTAGGTAACCGCCGTATTTACATATCTACCACTGTGCATGAGAATCCGTATAGGTGTTCGAGTGTTCGAACCCTAATGCGTGAGAAATAGTAAGTAAACGCCGTATTTACATATCCGCCACTGTGCAGGAGAATCCGTATAGGTGTTCGAGTGTTCGAACCCGAATGCGTGAGAAACGGTAAGTAATCGCCGTATTTACATATCTGCCACTGTGCAGGAGAATCCGTATAGGTGTTCGAGTGTTCGAACCCCAATGCGTGAGAAATAGTGAGTAAATGCCGTATTTACATATCTGCCACTGTGCAGGAGAATCCGTATAGGTGTTCGAGTGTTCGAACCCTAATGCGTGAGAAATGGTAAGTAAACGCCGTATTTACATATCTGCCACTGTGCGGGAGAATCCGTATAGGTGTTCGAGTGTTCGAACCCTAATGCGTGAGAAATAGTGAGTAAACGCCGTATTTACATATCTGCCACTGTGCAGGAGAATCCGTATAGGTGTTCGAGTGTTCGAACCCTAATGCGTGAGAAATGGTAAGTAAACGCCGTGTTTACATATCTGCCACTGTGCGGGAGAATCCGTATAGGTGTTCGAGTGTTCGAACCCTAATGCGTGGTAAATGGTAAGTAAACGCCGTATTTACATATCTGCCACTGTGCAGGAGAATCCGTATAGGTGTTCGAGTGTTCGAACCCTAATGCATGAGCAATGCTAGTGAACTGCCGTATTTACATATCTGCCACTGTGCAGGAGAATCCGTATAGGTGTTCGAGTGTTCGAACCCTAATGCATGAGAAATGGTAATTAACTGCCGTATTTACATATCTGCCACTGTGCAGGAGAATCCGTATAGGTGTTCGAGTGTTCGAACCCTAATGCGTGAGAAATAGTGAGTAAACGCCGTATTTACATATCTGCCACTGTGCAGGAGAATCTGTATAGGTGTTCGAGTGTTTGAACCCTAATGCGTGAGAAATGGTCGGTAAACGCCGTATTTACATATCTGCCACTGTGCAGGACAATCCGTATAGGTGTTCGAGTGTTCGAACCCTAATGCGTGAGAAATAGTGAGTAAACGCCGTATTTACGTATCTGCCACTGTGCAGGAGAATCCGTATAGGTGTTCGAGTGTTCGAACCCTAATGCGTGAGAAATGGTAAGTAAACGCCGTATTTACATATCTACCGCTGTGCGGGAGAATGCGTATAGGTGTTCGAGTGTTCGAACCCTAATGCGTGAGAAATAGTGAGTAAACGCCGTATTTACATATCTGCCACTGTGCAGGAGAATCCGTATAGCTGTTCGAGTGTTCGAACCCTAATGCGTGAGAAATGGTAAGTCAACGCCGTATTTACATATCTGCCACTGTGCAGGAGAATCCGTATAGGTGTTCGAGTGTTCGAACCCTAATGCGTGGGAAATGGTAAGTAAACGCCGTATTTACATATCTGCCACTGTGCAGGAGAATCCGTATAGGTGTTCGAGTGTTCGAACCCTAATGCGTGAGAAACGATAAGTAAACGCCGTATTTACATATCTGCCACTGTGCAGGAGAATCCGTATAGGTGTTCGAGTGTTCGAACCCTAATGCGTGAGAAATAGTGAGTAAACGCCGTATTTACATATCTGCCACTGTGCAGGAGAATCCGTATAGGTGTTCGAGTGTTCGAACCCTAATGCGTGAGAAATGGTAAGTAAACGCCGTATTTACATATCTGCCACTGTGCGGGAGAATCCGTATAGGTGTTCGAGTGTTCGAACCCTAATGCGTGGGAAATGGTAAGTAAACGCCGCATTTACATATCTGCCACTGTGCAGGAGAATCCGTATAGGTGTTCGAGTGTTCGAACCCTAATGCATGAGCAATGGTAGTGAACTGCCGTATTTACATATCTGCCACTGTGCAGGAGAATTCGTATAGGTGTTCGAGCCTCCGAACCCTAATGCGTGAGAAAGAGTAAGTAAACGCCGTATTTACATATCTGCCACTGTGCAGGAGAATCCGTATAGGTGTTCGAGTGTTCGAACCCTAATACGTGAGAAATGGTAGGTAAACGCCGTATTTACATATCTGCCACTGCGCAGGAGAATCTGTATAGGTGTTCGAGTGTTTGAACCCTAATGCGTGAGAAATGGTCGGTAAACGCCGTATTTACATATCTGCCACTGTGCAGGACAATCCGTATAGGTGTTCGAGTGTTCGAACCCTAATGCGTGAGAAATGGTAAGTAAACGCCGTATTTACATATCTGCCACTGTGCAGGAGAATCCGTATCGGTGTTCGAGTGTTCGAACCCTAATGCATGAGAAATGGTAGGTAACCGCCGTATTTACATATCTACCACTGTGCATGAGAATCCGTATAGGTGTTCGAGTGTTCGAACCCTAATGCGTGAGAAATAGTAAGTAAACGCCGTATTTACATATCCGCCACTGTGCAGGAGAATCCGTATAGGTGTTCGAGTGTTCGAACCCTAATGCGTGAGAAACGGTAAGTAAACGCCGTATTTACATATCTGCCACTGTGCAGGAGAATCCGTATAGGTGTTCGAGTGTTCGAACCCTAATGCGTGAGAAATAGTGAGTAAACGCCGTATTTACATATCTGCCACTGTGCAGGAGAATCCGTATAGGTGTTCGAGTGTTCGAACCCTAATGCGTGAGAAATGGTAAGTAAACGCCGTATTTACATATCTGCCACTGTGCGGGAGAATCCGTATAGGTGTTCGAGTGTTCGAACCCTAATGCGTGGGAAATGGTAAGTAAACGCCGTATTTACATATCTGCCACTGTGCAGGAGAATCCGTATAGGTGTTCGAGTGTTCGAACCCTAATGCATGAGCAATGGTAGTGAACTGCCGTATTTACATATCTGCCACTGTGCAGGAGAATTCGTATAGGTGTTCGAGTGTTCGAACCCTAATGCGTGGGAAATGGTAAGTAAACGCCGTATTTACATATCTGCCACTGTGCAGGAGAATCCGTATAGGTGTTCGAGTGTTCGAACCCTAATGCGTGAGAAATAGTGAGTAAACGCCGTATTTACGTATCTGCCACTGTGCAGGAGAATCCGTATAGGTGTTCGAGTGTTCGAACCCTAATGCGTGAGAAATGGTAAGTAAATGCCGTATTTACATATCTACCGCTGTGCGGGAGAATGCGTATAGGTGTTCGAGTGTTCGAACCCTAAAGAGTGAGAAATAGTGAGTAAACGCCGTATTTACATATCTGCCACTGTGCAGGAGAATCCGTATAGCTGTTCGAGTGTTCGAACCCTAATGCGTGAGAAATGGTAAGTCAACGCCGTATTTACATATCTGCCACTGTGCAGGAGAATCCGTATAGGTGTTCGAGTGTTCGAACCCTAATGCGTGGGAAATGGTAAGTAAACGCCGTATTTACATATCTGCCACTGTGCAGGAGAATCCGTATAGGTGTTCGAGTGATCGAATCCTAATGCGTGAGAAACGATAAGTAAACGCCGTATTTACATATCTGCCACTGTGCAGGAGAATCCGTATAGGTGTTCGAGTGTTCGAACCCTAATGCGTGAGAAATAGTGAGTAAACGCCGTATTTACATATCTGCCACTGTGCAGGAGAATCCGTATAGGTGTTCGAGTGTTCGAACCCTAATGCGTGAGAAATGGTAAGTAAACGCCGTATTTACATATCTGCCACTGTGCGGGAGAATCCGTATAGGTGTTCGAGTGTTCGAACCCTAATGCGTGGGAAATGGTAAGTAAACGCCGTATTTACATATCTGCCGCTGTGCAGGAGAATCCGTATAGGTGTTCGAGTGTTCGAACCCTAATGCATGAGCAATGGTAGTGAACTGCCGTATTTACATATCTGCCACTGTGCAGGAGAATTCGTATAGGTGTTCGAGCCTCCGAACCCTAATGCGTGAGAAAGAGTAAGTAAACGCCGTATTTACATATCTGCCACTGTGCAGGAGAATCCGTATAGGTGTTCGAGTGTTCGAACCCTAATACGTGAGAAATGGTAGGTAAACGCCGTATTTACATATCTGCCACTGCGCAGGAGAATCTGTATAGGTGTTCGAGTGTTTGAACCCTAATGCGTGAGAAATGGTCGGTAAACGCCGTATTTACATATCTGCCACTGTGCAGGACAATCCGTATAGGTGTTCGAGTGTTCGAACCCTAATGCGTGAGAAATGGTAAGTAAACGCCGTATTTACATATCTGCCACTGTGCAGGAGAATCCGTATCGGTGTTCGAGTGTTCGAACCCTAATGCATGAGAAATGGTAGGTAACCGCCGTATTTACATATCTACCACTGTGCATGAGAATCCGTATAGGTGTTCGAGTGTTCGAACCCTAATGCGTGAGAAATAGTAAGTAAACGCCGTATTTACATATCCGCCACTGTGCAGGAGAATCCGTATAGGTGTTCGAGTGTTCGAACCCTAATGCGTGAGAAACGGTAAGTAAACGCCGTATTTACATATCTGCCACTGTGCAGGAGAATCCGTATAGGTGTTCGAGTGTTCGAACCCTAATGCGTGAGAAATAGTGAGTAAACGCCGTATTTACATATCTGCCACTGTGCAGGAGAATCCGTATAGGTGTTCGAGTGTTCGAACCCTAATGCGTGAGAAATGGTAAGTAAACGCCGTATTTACATATCTGCCACTGTGCGGGAGAATCCGTATAGGTGTTCGAGTGTTCGAACCCTAATGCGTGGGAAATGGTAAGTAAACGCCGTATTTACATATCTGCCACTGTGCAGGAGAATCCGTATAGGTGTTCGAGTGTTCGAACCCTAATGCATGAGCAATGGTAGTGAACTGCCGTATTTACATATCTGCCACTGTGCAGGAGAATTCGTATAGGTGTTCGAGCCTTCGAACCCTCATGCGTGAGAAAGAGTAAGTAAACGCCGTATTTACATATCTGCCACTGTGCAGGAGAATCCGTATAGGTGTTCGAGTGTTCGAACCCTAATACGTGAGAAATGGTAGGTAAACGCCGTATTTACATATCTGCCACTGCGCAGGAGAATCTGTATAGGTGTTCGAGTGTTTGAACCCTAATGCGTGAGAAATGGTCGGTAAACGCCGTATTTACATATCTGCCACTGTGCAGGACAATCCGTATAGGTGTTCGAGTGTTCGAACCCTAATGCGTGAGAAATGGTAAGTAAACGCCGTATTTACATATCTGCCACTGTGCAGGAGAATCCGTATCGGTGTTCGAGTGTTCGAACCCTAATGCATGAGAAATGGTAGGTAACCGCCGTATTTACATATCTACCACTGTGCATGAGAATCCGTATAGCTGTTCGAGTGTTCGAACCCTAATGCGTGAGAAATGGTAAGTAAACGCCGTATTTACATATCTGCCACTGTGCAGGAGAATCCGTATAGGTGTTCGAGTGTTCGAACCCTAATGTGTGAGAAACGGTAAGTAAACGCCGTATTTACATATCTGCCACTGTGCAGGAGAATCCGTATAGCTGTTCCAGTGTTCGAACCCTAATGCGTGAGAAATAGTGAGTAAACGCCGTATTTACATATCTGCCACTGTGCAGGAGAATCCGTATAGGTGTTCGAGTGTTCGAACCCTAGTGCGTGAGAAATGGTAAGTAAACGCTGTATTTACATATCTGCCACTGTGCGGGAGAATCCGTATAGGTGTTCGAGTGTTCGAACCCTAATGCGTGGGAAATGGTAAGTAAACGCCGTATTTACATATCTGCCACTGTGCAGGAGAATCCGTATAGGTGTTCGAGTGCTCGAACCCTAATGCGTGAGAAATGGTAAGTCAACGCCGTATTTACATATCTGCCACTGTGCAGGAGAATCCGTATCGGTGTTCGAGTGTTCGAACCCTAATGCATGAGCAATGGTCGTGAACTGCCGTATTTACATATCTGCCACAGTGCAGGAGAATTCGTATAGGTGTTCGAGCCTTCGAACCCTAATGCGTGAGAAAGAGTAAGTAAACGCCGTATTTACATATCTGCCACTATGCAGGAGAATCCGTATAGGTGTTCGAGTGTTCGAACCCTAATACGTGAGAAATGGTAGGTAAACGCCGTATTTACATATCTGCCACTGCGGAGGAGAATCTGTATAGGTGTTCGATTGTTTGAACCCTAATGCGTGAGAAATGGTCGGTAAACGCCGTATTTACATATCTGCCACTGTGCAGGACAATCCGTATAGGTGTTCGAGTGTTCGAACCCTAATGCGTGAGAAATGGTAAGTAAACGCCGTATTTACATATCTGCCACTGTGCAGGAGAATCCGTATTGGTGTCCGAGTGTTCGAACCCTAATGCGTGAGAAATGGTAGGTAACTGCCGTATTTACATATCTGCCACTGTGCAGGAGAATCCGCATAGGTGTTCGAGTGTTCGAACCCTAATGCGTGAGAAATAGTAAGTAAACTCCGTATTTACATATCTGCCACTGCGCAGGAGAATCTGTATAGGAGTTCGAGTGTTCGAACCCTAATGCGTGAGAAATGGTCGGTAAACGCCGTATTTACATATCTGCCACTGTGCAGGAGAATCCGTATAGGTGTTCGAGTGTTCGAACCGTAATGCGTGAGAAATGGTAAGTAAACGCCGTATTTACATGTCTGCCACTATGCAGGAGAATCCGTATAGGTGTTCGAGTGTTCGAACCCTAATGCGTGAGAAATGGCCGGTAAACGCCGTATTTACATATCTGCCACTGTTAAGGAGAATCCGTATAGGTGGTCGACTGTTCGAACCCTAATGCGTGAGAAATGGTAAGTAAACGCCGTATTTAGATATCTGCCACTGTGCAGGAGAATCCGTATAGGTGTTCGAGTGTTCGAACCCTAATGCGTGAGAAATGGTCGGTAAACGCCGTATTTACATATCTGCCACTGTGCAGGAGAATCCGTATAGTTGTTCGAGTGTTCGAACCCTAATGCGTGAGAAATGGTAAGTAAACGCCGTATTTACATATCTGCCACTGTGCAGGAGAATCCGTATAGGTGTTCGAGTGTTCGAACCCTAATACGTGAGAAATGGTAGGTAAACGCCGTATTTACATGTCTGCCACTGTGCAGCAGAATCCGTATAGGTGTTCGAGTGTTCGAACCCTAATGCGTGAGAAATGGTAGGTAACTGCCGTATTTAGATATCTGCCACTGTGCTGGAGAATCCGTATAGGTGTTCGAGTGTTCGAACCCTAATACGTGAGAAATGGTAAGTAAACGCCGTATTTAGATATCTACCACTGTGCGGGAGAATCCGTATAGGTGTTCGAGTGTTCGAACCCTAATGCGTGAGAAATAGTGAGTAAACGCCGTATTTACATATCTGCCACTATGCAGGAGAATCCGTATAGGTGTTCGAGTGTTCGAACCCTAATGCGTGAGAAACGGTAAGTAAACGCTGTATTTATATATCGGCCACTGTGCAGGAGAATCTGTATAGGTGTTCGAGTGTTCGAACCCTAATGCGTGAGAAATAGTGAGTAAATGCCGTATTTACATATCTGCCACTGTGCAGGAGAATCCGTATAGGTGTTCGAGTGTTCGAACCCTAATGCGTGAGAAATAGTAAGTAAACGCTGTATTTACATATCTGCCACTGCGGAGGAGAATCAGTAGAGGAGTTCGAGCGTTCGAACCCTAATGCGTTAGAAATGGTCGGTAAACGCCGTATTTACATATCTGCCACTGTGCGGGAGAATCCATATAGGTGTTCGAGTGTTCGAACCCTAATGCGTGAGAAATGGTAAGTAAACGCCGTATTTACATATCTGCCACTGTGCAGGAGAATCCGTATAGGTGTTCGAGTGTTCGAACCCTAATGCGTGAGAAATGGTCGGTAAACGCCGTATTTACATATCTGCCACTGTGCAGGAGAATCCGTATAGGTGTTCGAGTGTTCGAACCCTAATGCGTGAGAAATGGTAAGTCAACGCCGTATTTACATATCTGCCACTGTGCAGGAGAATCCGTATAGGGGTTCGAGTGTTCGAACCCTAATACGTTAGAAATGGTAAGTCAACGCTGTATTTACATGTCTGCCACTGTGCAGGAGAATCTGTATAGGTGTTCGAGTGTTCGAACCCTAATGCGTGAGAAATGGTAGGTAACTGCCGTATTTACATATCTGCCACTGTGCAGGAGAATGCGTATTGCTGTGCGAGTGTTCGAACCCTAATGCGTGAGAAATGGTAAGTAAACGCCGTATTTACATATCTGCCACTGTGCAGGAGAATCCGTATAGGTCTTCGAGTGTTCGAACCCTAATGCGTGAGAAATGGTAAGTAAACGCCGTATTTACATATTTGCCACTGTGCAGGAGAATCCGTATAGGTGTTCGAGTGTTCGAACCCTAATGCATGAGAAATGGTAATTAACTTCCGTATTTACATATCTCCACTGTGCAGGAGAATCCGTATAGGTGTTCGAGTGTTCGAACCCTAATGCGTGAGAAATAGTAAGTAAACGCTGTATTTACATATCTGTCACTGCGCAGGAGAATCTGTATAGGTGTTCGAGTGTTCGAACCCTAATGCGTGAGAAATGGTCGGTAAACGCCGTATTTACATATCTGCCACTGTGCAGGAGAATCCGTATAGGTGTTCGAGTGTTCGAACAGTAATGCGTGAGAAATGGTAAGTAAACGTCGTATTTACATATCTGCCACTGTGCAGGAGAATCCGTATAGGTGTTCGAGTGTTCGAACCCTAATACGTGAGAAATGGTAAGTAAACGCCGTATTTACATATCTGCCACTGTGCAGGAGAATCCTATAGGTGTTCGAGTGTTCGAACCCTAATGCGTGAGAAATGGTAGGTAACTGCCGTATTTCCATATCTGCCACTGTGCAGAAGAATCCGTATAGGTGTTCGAGTGTTCGAACCCTAATGCGTGAGAAATAGTTAGTAAACGCCGTATTTACATATCTGCCACTGTGCAGGAGAATCCTATAGGTGTTCGAGTGTTCGAACCCTAATGCGTGAGAAATGGTAAGTAACTGCCGTATTTCCATATCTGCACTGTGCAGGAGAATCCGTATAGCTATTCGAGTGTTCGAACCCTAATGCGTGAGAAATAGTGAGTAAACGCCGTATTTACATATCTCTCACTGTGCAGGAGAATCCGTATAGGTGTTCGAGTGTTCGAACCCTAATGCGTGAGAAATGGTAAGTAAACGCCGTATTTACATATCTGCCACTGTGCAAGAGAATCCGTATAGGTGTTCGAGTGTTTGAACCCTAATGCATGAGAAATGGCAGGTAACTGCCGTATTTACATATCTGCCACTGTGTAGGAGAATCCGTATAGGTGTTCGAGTGTTCGAACCCTAATGCGTGAGAATGAGTACGTAAACCCCGTGTTTACATATCTGCCACAGTGCAGGAGAATCCATATAGGTGTTCGAGTGTTCGAACCCTAATGCGTGAGAAATGGTAAGTAAACGCCGTATTTACATATCTGCCACTGTGCAGGAGAATCCGTATAGGTGTTCAAGTGTTCGAACCCTGATACGTGAGAAATGGTAGGTAAACGCCGTATTTACATATCTGCCACTGCGCAGGAGAATCTGTATAGGTGGTCGAGTGTTCGAACCCTAATGCGTGAGAAATGGTCGGTAAACGCCGTATTTACATATCTGCCACTGTGCAGGACAATCCGTATAGGTGTTCGAGTGTTCGATCCCTAATGCGTGAGAAATGGTAAGTAAACGCCGTATTTACAGATCTGCCATTGTGCAGGAGAATCCGTATAGGTGCTCGAGTGTTCAAACCGTAATGCGTGAGAAATGGTAGGTAACTGCCGTATTTACATGTCTGCCACTGTGCAGGAGAATCCGTATAGGCGTTCATGCGTGAGAAATGGTCGGTAAATGCTGTATTCACATATCCGCCACTGTGTAGGAGAATCCGTATTGGTCTTAAAGTGTTCGAACCTTAATGCGTGAGAAATGGTAAGTAAACGCCGTATTTACATATCTGCCACTGTGCAGGAGAATCCGTATAGGTGTTCGAGTGTTCGAACCTTAATGCGTGAGAAATGGTAAGTAAACGCCGTATATACATATCTGCCACTATGCAGGAGAATCTGTATGGGTGTTCGAGTGTTCGAACCCCAATGCGTGAGAAATGGTAAGTAAACGCCGTATTTACATGTCTGCCACTATGCAGGAGAATCCGTATAGGTGTTCGAGTGTTCGAACCCTAATGCGTGAGAAATGGTAAGTAAACGCCGTATTTACATATCAGCCACTGTGCAGGAGAATCTGTACAGGTGTTCGAGTGTTCGAACCCTAATGCGTGAGAAAGGGTAAGTAAACGCCGTATTTAGATATCTGCCACTGTGCAGGAGAATCCGTATAGGTGTTCGAGCGTTCGAACCCTAATGCGTGAGAAATAGTGAGTAAACGCCGTATTTACCTATCTGCCACTGTGCAGGAGAATCCGTATAGGTGTTCGAGTGTTCGAACCCTAATGCGTGAGAAATGGTAAGTAAACGCCGTATTTACATATCGGCCACTGTGCGGGAGAATCCGTATAGGTGTTCGAGTGTTCGAACCCTAATGCGTGAGAAATAGTGAGTAAACGCCGTATTTACATATCTGCCACTGTGCAGGAGAATCCGTATAGGTGTTCGAGTGTTCGAACCCTAATGCATGAGAAATGGTAGGTAACTGCCGTATTTACATATCTGCCACTGTGCAGGAGAATCCGTATAGGTGTTCGAGTCTTCAAACCCTAATGCGTGAGAAAGAGTAAGTAAACGCCGTATTTTCGTATCTGCCACTGTGTAGGAGAATCCGTATAGGTGTTCGACTGTTCGAACCCAAATACGTGAGCAATGGTAGGTAAACGCCGTATTTACATATCTGCCACTGCGCAGGAGAATCTGTATAGGTGTTCGAGTGTTCGAACCCTAATACGTGAGAAATGGTAAGTAAACGCCGTATTTACAGATCTGCCATTGTGCAGGAGAATCCGTATAGGTGCTTGAGTGTTCGAACCCTAATGCGTGGGAAATGGTAGGTAACTGCCGTATTTACATGTCTGCCACAGTGCAGGAGAATCCATATAGGTGTTAATGCGTAAGAAATGGTCGGTAAATGCTGTATTCACATATCCGCCACTGTGTAGGAGAATCCGTATAGGTGTTCGAGTGTTCGAACCTTAATGCGTGAGAAATGGTAAGTGAACGTCGTATTTACATATCTGCCACTATGCAAGAGAATCCGTATAGGTGTTCGAGTGTTCGAACCTTAACGCGTGAGAAATGGTAAGTAAACGCCGTATTTACATATCTGCCACTGTGCAGGAGAATCTGTATGGGTGTTCGAGTGTTCGAACCCTAATGCGTGAGAAATGGTAAGTAAACGCCGTATTTACATGTCTGCCACTATGCAGGAGAATCCGTATAGGTGTTCGAGTGTTCGAACCCTAATGCGTGAGAAATGGTAAGTAAACGCCGTATTTACATATCTGCCACTGTGCAGGAGAATGCGTATAGGTGTTCGAGTCTTCGAACCCTAATGCGTGAGAAACGGTAAGTAAACGTCGTATTTACATATCTGCCACTGTGCAGGAGAATCCGTATAGGTGTTCGAGTGTTCGAACCTTAATGCGTGAGAAATAGTGAGTAAACGCCGTATTTACATATCTGCCACTGTGCAGGAGAATCCGTATAGGTGTTCGAGTGTTCGAACCCTAATGCGTGAGAAATGGTAAGTAAACGCCGTATTTACATATCTGCCACTGTGCGGGAGAATCCTTATAGGTGTTCGAGTGTTCGAACCCTAATGCGTGAGAAATAGTGAGTAAACGCCGTATTTACATATCTGCCACTGTGCAGGAGAATCCGTATAGGTGTTCGAGTGTTCGAACCCTAATGCGTGAGAAATGGTAAGTAAACGCCGTGTTTACATATCTGCCACTGTGCGGGAGAATCCGTATAGGTGTTCGAGTGTTCGAACCCTAATGCGTAGGAAATGGTAAGTAAACGCCGTATTTACATATCTGCCACTGTGCAGGAGAATCTGTATAGGTGTTCGAGTGTTCGAACCCCAATGCATGAGAAATGGTAGGTAACTGCCGTATTTACATATCTGCCACGGTGCAGGGGAATCCGTATAGGTGTTCGAGTCTTCGAACCCTAATGCGTGAGAAATGGTAAGTAAACGCCGTATTTACATATCTGCCACTGTGTAGGAGAATCCGTGTAGGTGCTCGAGTGTTCGAACCCTAATACGTGCGAAATGGTACGTAAATGCCGTATTTACATATCTGCCACTGTGCAGGAGAATCCGTATAGGTGTTAATGCCTGAGAAATGGTCGGTAAACGATGTATTCACATATCCGCCACTGTGTAGGAGAATCCGTATAGGTGTTCGAGTGTTCAAACCTTAATGCGTGAGAAATGGTAAGTAAACGCCGTATTTACATATCTGCCACTGTGCACGAGAATCCGTATAGGTGTTCGAGTGTTCGAACCCTAATGCGTGAGAAATGGTCGCTAAACGCCGTATTTACATATCTGCCACTGTGCAGGATAATCTGTATAGGTGTTCGAGTGTTCGAACCCCAATGCATGAGAAATGGTAGGTAACTGCCGTATTTACATATCTGCCACTGTGCAGGGGAATCCGTATAGGTGTTCGAGTCTTCGAACCCTAATGCGTGAGAAATGGTAAGTAAACGCCGTATTTACATATCTGCCACTGTGCAGGAGAATCCGTGTAGGTGCTCGAGTGTTCGAACCCTAATACGTGCGAAATGGTACGTAAACGCCGTATTTACATATCTGCCACTGTGCAGGAGAATCCGTATTGGTGTTAATGCCTGAGAAATGGTCGGTAAACGCTGTATTCACATATCCGCCACTGTGTAGGAGAATCCGTATAGGTGTTCGAGTGTTCAAACCTTAATGCGTGAGAAATGGTAAGTAAACGCCGTATTTACATATCTGCCACTGTGCAGGAGAATCCGTATCGGTGTTCGAGTGTTCGAACCCTAATGCATGAGAAATGGTAGGTAACTGCCGTATTTACATGTCTACCACTGTGCATGAGAATCCGTATAGGTGTTCGAGTGTTCGAACCCCAATGCGTGAGAAATTGTAAGTAAATGCCGTATTTACATATCTGCCACTGTGCAGGAGAATCCATGTAGGCGTTCGAGTGTTCGTACCCTAATGCGTGAGAAATAGTAAGTAAACTCCGTATTTACATATCTGCCACTATGCAGGAGAATCTGTGTAGGAGTTCGAGTGTTCGAACCCTAATGCGTGAGAAATGGCCGGTAAACGCCGTCTTTACATATCTGCCACTGTGCAGCAGAATCTGTATAGGTGTTCGAGTGTTCGAACCCTAATGCATGAGAAATGGTAAGTAAACGCCGTATTTACATGTCTGCCACTATGCAGGAGAATCCGTATAGGTGTTCGAGTGTTCGAACGTTAATGCGTGAGAAATGGCCGGTAAACGCCGTATTTACATATCTGCCACTGTTCAGGAGAATCCGTATAGGTGGTCGACTGTTCGAACCCTAATGCGTGAGAAATGGTAAGTAAACGCCGTATTTACATATTTGCCACTGTGCAGGAGAATCCGTATCGGTGTTCGAGTGTTCGAACCCTAATGCATGAGAAATGGTTGGTAACTGCCATATTTACATATCTACCACTGTGCATGAGAATCCGTATAGGTGTTTGAGTGTTCGAACCCTAATGCGTGAGAAATAGTAGGTAAACGCCGTATTTACATATCTGCCACTGCGCAGGAGAATCTGTATAGGTGTTCGAGTGTTTGAACCCTAATGCGTGAGAAATGGTCGGTAAACGCCGTATTTACATATCTGCCACTGTGCAGGACAATCCGTATAGGTGTTCGAGTGTTCGAACCCTAATGCGTGAGAAATGGTAAGTAAACGCCGTATTTACATATCTGCCACTGTGCAGGAGAATCCGTATCGGTGTTCGAGTGTTCGAACCCTAATGCATGAGAAATGGTAGGTAACTGCCGTATTTACATGTCTACCACTGTGCATGAGAATCCGTATAGGTGTTCGAGTGTTCGAACCCTAATGCGTGAGAAATAGTAAGTAAACGCCGTATTTACATATCTGCCACTGTGCAGGAGAATCCGTATAGGTGTTCGAGTGTTCGAACCCTAATGCGTGAGAAATAGTGAGTAAACGCCGTATTTAAATATCTGCCACTGTGCAGGAGAATCCGTATAGGTGTTCGAGTGTTCGAACCCTAATGCATGAGAAATGGTAAGTAAACACCGTATTTACATATCTGCCACTGTGCAGGAGAATCCGTATAGGTGTTCGAGTGTTCGAACCCTATTGCGTGAGAAATGGTAAGTAAACGCTGTATTTACATATTTGCCACTGTGCAGGAGAATCCGTATAGGTGTTCGAGTGTTCGAACCCTAATGCATGAGAAATGGTAGTTAACTGCCGTATTTACATATCTGCCACTGTGCAGGAGAATCCGTATAGGTGTTCGAGTGTTCGAACCCTAATGCGTGAGAAATAGTAAGTAAACTCCGTATTTACATATCTGCCACTGCGCAGGAGAATCTGTATAGGTGTTCGAGTGTTCGAACCCTAATGCGTGAGAAACGGTAAGTTAACGCCGTATTTACATATCTGCCACTGTGCAGGAGAGTCCGTATAGGTGTGTTCGAGTGTTCGAACCCTAATACGTGAGAAACGGTAGGTAAACGCCGTATTTACATATCTGCCACTGTGCAGGAGAATCCGTATAGGTGTTCGAGTGTTCGAACCCTAATGCGTGAGAAATGGTAAGTAAACGTCGTATTTACATATCTGCCACTGTCCAGGAGAATCCGTATAGGTGTTCGAGTGTTCGAACCCTAATGCATGAGAAATGGTAGGTAACTGCCGTATTTACATATCTGCCACTATGCAGGAGAATCCGTATAGGTGTTCGAGTGTTCGAACCCTAATGCATGAGAAATGGAAGGTAACTACCGTATTTACATATCTGCCACTGTGCAGGAGAATCCGTATAGGTGTTCGAATGTTCGAACCCTAATGCGTGAGAAATAGTGAGTAAACGCTGTATTTACATATCTGCCATTGTGCAGGAGAATCCGTATAGGTGTTCGAGTGTTCGAACCCTAATGCGTGAGAAATGGTAGGTAACTGCCGTATTTACATATCTGCCACTGTGCTGGAGAATCCGTATAGGTGTTCGAGTGTTCGAACCCTAATGCGTGAGAAATGGTAAGTAAGCGCCGTATTTACATATCTGCCACTGTGCAGGAGAATCCGTATAGGTGTTCGAGTGTTCGAACCCTAATGCGTGAGAAATGGTAAGTAAACGCCGTATTTACATATTTGCCACTGTGCAGGAGAATCCGTATAGGTGTTCGAGTGTTCGAACCCTAATGCATGAGAAATGGTAAATAACTGCCGTATTTACATATCTGCCACTGTGCAGGAGAATCCGTATAGGTGTTCGAGTGTTCGAACCCTAATGCGTGAGAAATAGTAAGTAAACACTGTATTTACATATCTGCCACTGCGCAGGAGAATCTGTATAGGTGTTCGAGTGTTCGAACCCTAATACGTGAGAAATGGTAAGTAAACGCCGTATTTACAGATCTGCCATTGTGCAGGAGAATCCGTATAGGTGCTCGAGTGTTCAAACCCTAATACGTGAGAAATGGTAGGTAAACGCCGTATTTACATATCTGCCATTGTGCAGGAGAATCCGTATAGGTGCTCGAGTGTTCGAACCCTAATGCGTGGGAAATGGTAGGTAACTGCCGTATTTACATGTCTGCCACAGTGCAGGAGAATCCGTATAGGTGTTAATGCGTGAGAAATGGTCGGTAAATGCTGTATTCACATATCCGCCACTGTGTAGGAGAATCCGTATATGTGTTCGGGTGTTCGAACCTTAATGCGTGAGAAATGGTAAGTGAACGCCGTATTTACATATCTGCCACTATGCAAGAGAATCCGTATAGGTGTTCGAGTGTTCGAACCTTAACGCGTGAGAAATGGTAAGTAAACGCCATATTTACATATCTGCCACTGTGCAGGAGAATCTGTATGGGTGTTCGAGTGTTCGAACCCTAATGCGTGAGAAATGGTAAGTAAACGCCGTATTTACATGTCTGCCACTATGCAGGAGAATCCGTATAGGTGTTCGAGTGTTCGAACCCTAATGCGTGAGAAATGGTAAGTAAACGCCGTATTTACATATCTGCCACTGTGCAGGAGAATGCGTATAGGTGTTCGAGTCTTCGAACCCTAATGCGTGAGAAACGGTAAGTAAACGCCGTATTTACATATCTGCCACTGTGCAGGAGAATCCGTATAGGTGTTCGAGTGTTCGAACCCTAATGCGTGAGAAATAGTGAGTAAACGCCGTATTTACATATCTGCCACTGTGCAGGAGAATCCGTATAGGTGTTCGAGTGTTCGAACCCTAATGCGTGAGAAATGGTAAGTAAACGCCGTATTTACATATCTGCCACTGTGCGGGAGAATCCGTATAGGTGTTCGAGTGTTCGAACCCTAATGCGTGAGAAATAGTGGGTAAACGCCGTATTTACATATCTGCCACTATGCAGGAGAATCCGTATAGGTGTTCGAGTGTTCGAACCCTAATGCGTGAGAAATGGTAAGTAAACGCCGTGTTTACATATCTGCCGCTGTGCCGGAGAATCCGTATAGGTGTTCGAGTGTTCGAACCCTAATGCGTGGGAAATGGTAAGTAAACGCCGTATTTACATATCTGCCACTGTGCAGGAGAATCCGTATAGGAGTTCGAGTGTTCGAACCCTAATGCATGAGAAATGGTAGGTAACTGCTGTATTTACATATCTGCCACTGTGCAGGAGAATCCGTATAGGTGTTCGACTCTTCGAACCCTAATGCGTGAGAATAGTGAGTAAACGCCGTATTTACATATCTGCCACTATGCAGGGTGAATCCGTATAGGTGTTCGAGTGTTCGAACCCTAATGCGTGAGAAATGGTAAGTAAACCCCGTGTTTACATATCTGCCACTGTGCGGGAGAATCCGTATAGGTGTTCGAGTGTTCGAACCCTAATGCGTGGGAAATGGTAAGTAAACGCCGTATTTACATATCTGCCACTGTGCAGGAGAATCCGTATAGGTGTTCGAGTGTTCGAACCCTAATGCATGAGAAATGGTAGGTAACTGCCGTATTTACATATCTGCCACTGTGCAGGGGAATCCGTATAGGTGTTCGAGTCTTCGAACCCTAATGCTTGAGAAATGGTAAGTAAACGCCGTATTTACATATCTGCCACTGTGCAGGAGAATCCGTGTAGGTGCTCGAGTGTTCGAACCCTAATACGTGCGAAATGGTACGTAAACGCCGTATTTACATATCTGACACTGTGCAGGAGAATCCGTATAGGTGTTAATGGCTGAGAAATGGTCGGTAAACGCTGTATTCACATATCCGCCACTGTGTAGGAGAATCCGTATAGGTGTTCGAGTGTTCAAACCTTAATGCGTGAGAAATGGTAAGTAAACGCCGTATTTACATATCTGCCACTGTGCACGAGAATCCGTATAGGTGTTCGAGTGTTCGAAAGCTAATGCGTGAGAAATGGTCGGTAAACGCCGTATTTACATATCTGCCACTGTGCAGGAGAATCCGTATAGGTGTTCGAGTGTTCGAACCCCAATGCGTGAGAAATTGTAAGTAAATGCCGTATTTACATATCTGCCACTGTGAAGGAGAATCCATGTAGGTGTTCGAGTGTTCGAACCCTAATGCGTGAGAAATAGTAAGTAAACTCCGTATTTACATATCTGCCACTACGCAGGAGAATCTGTATAGGAGTTCGAGTGTTCGAACCCTAATGCGTGAGAAATGGTCGGTAAACGCCGTATTTACATATCTGCCACTCTGCGCAGCACAATCTGTATAGGTGTTCGAGTGTTCGAACCCTAAAGCATGAGAAATGGTTTGTAAACGCCGTATTTACATGTCTGCCACTATGCAGGAGAATCCGTATAGGGGTGTTCGAGTGTTCGAACGCTAATGCGTGAGAAATGGCCGGTAAACGCCGTATTTACATATCTGCCACTGTTCAGGAGAATCCGTATAGGTGGTCGACTGTTTCGAACCCCTAATGCGTGAGAAATGGTTAGTAAAACGCCGTATTTACATGTCTGCCACTGTTCAGGAGAATCCGTATAGGTGTTCGAGTGTTCGAAACCCTAATGCGTGAGAAATGGTCGGTAAACGCCGTATTTACATATCTGCCACTGTGCAGGAGAATCCGTATAGTTATTCGAGTGTTCGAACCCTAATGCGTGAGAAATGGTAAGTAAACGCCGTATTTACATATCTGCCACTGTGCAGGAGAATCTGTATAGGTGTTTGAGTGTTCGAACCCTAATGCGTGAGAAATAGTGAGTACACGTTGTATTTACATATCTGCCACTATGCAGGAGAATCCGTATAGGTGTTCGAGTGTTCGAACCCTAATGCGTGAGAAATGGTAAGTAAACGCCGTATTTACATATCTGCCACTGTGCAGGAGAATCCGTATAGGTGTTCGAGTGTTTGAACCCTAATGCATGAGAAATGGTAAGTAAACGCCGAATTTACATATCTGCCACTGTGCAGGAGAATCCGTATAGGTGTTCGAGTGTTCGATACCCTATTGCGTGAGAAATGGTAAGTAAACGCCGTATTTACATATTTGCCACTGTGCAGGAGAATCCGTATAGGTGTTCGAGTGTTCGAACCCTAATGCATGAGAAATGGTAGTTAACTGCCGTATTTACATATCTGCCACTGTGCAGGAGAATCCGTATAGGTGTTCGAGTGTTCGAACCCTAATGCGTGAGAAATAGTAAGTAAACTCCGTATTTACATATCTGCCACTGCGCAGGAGAATCTGTATAGGTGTTCGAGTGTTCGAACCCTAATGCGTGAGAAACGGTAAGTAAACGCCGTATTTACATATCTGCCACTTGTGCAGGAGAGTCCGTATAGGTGTTCGAGTGTTCGAACCCTAATACGTGAGAAACGGTAGGTAAACGCCCGTATTTACATATCTGCCACTGTGCAGGAGAATCCGTATAGGTGTTCGAGTGTTCGAACCCTAATGCGTGAGAAACGGTAAGTAAACGCCGTATTTACATATCTGCCACTGTGCAGGAGAGTCCGTATAGGTGTTCGAGCTGTTCGTACCCCTAATACGTGAGAAACGGTAGGTAAACGCCGTATTTACAAATCTGCCACTGTGCAGGGAGAATCCGTATAGGTGTTCGAGTGTTCGAACCCTAATGCGTGAGAAATGGTATGTAAACGTCGTATTTACATATCTTCCACTGTGCAGGAGAATCCGTATAGGTGTTCGAGTGTTCGAACCATAATGCATGAGAAATGGTAGGTAACTGCCGTATTTACATATCTGCCACTATGCAGGAGAATCCGTATAGGTGTTCGAGTGTTCGAACCCTAATGCATGAGAAATGGTAGGTAACTACCGTATTTACATATCTGCCACTGTGCAGGAGAATCCGTATAGGTGTTCGAGTGTTCGAACCATAATGCATGAGAAATGGTAGGTAACTGCCGTATTTACATATCTGCCACTGTGCAGGAGAATCCGTATAGGTGTTCGAGTGTTCGAACCCTAATGCATGAGAAATGGTAGGTAACTGCCGTATTTACATATCTGCCACTATGCAGGAGAATCCGTATAGGTGTTCGAGTGTTCGAACCCTAATGCATGAGAAATGGTAGGTAACTACCGTATTTACATATCTGCCACTGTGCAGGAGAATCCGTATAGGTGTTCGAGTGTTCGAACCCTAATGCGTGAGAAATAGTGAGTAAACGCTGTATTTACATATCTGCCACTATGCAGGAGAATCCGTATAGGTGTTAGAGTGTTCGAACCCTAATGCGTGAGAAATGGTAGGTAACTGCCGTATTTACATATCTGCCCCTGTGCAGGAGAATCCGTATAGGTGTTCGAGTGTTCGAACCCTAATGCGTGAGAAATGGTAAGTAAACGCCGTATTTACATATCTGCCACTGTGCAGGAGAATCCGTATAGGTGTTCTAGTGTTCGAACCCTAATGCGTGAGAAATGGTAAGTAAACGCCGTATTTACATATTTGACACTGTGCAGGAGAATCCGTATAGGTGTTCGAGTGTTCGAACCCTAATGCATGAGAAATGGTAAATAACTGCCGTATTTACATATCTGCCACTGTGCAGGAGAATCCGTATAGGTGTTCGAGTGTTCGAACCCTAATGCGTGAGAAATAGTAAGTAAACACTGTATTTACATATCTGCCACTGCGCAGGAGAATCTGTATAGGTGTTCGAGTGTTCGAACCCTAATGCGTGAGAAACGGTAAGTAAACGCCGTATTTACATATCTGCCACTGTGCAGGAGAATCCGTATAGGTGTTCGAGTGTTCGAACCCTAATACGTGAGAAATGGCAGGTAAACGCCGTATTTACATATCTGCCACTGCGCAGGAGAATCTGTATAGGTGTTCGAGTGTACGAACCCTAATGCGTGAGAAACGGTAAGTAAACGCCGTATTTACATATCTGCCACTGTGCAGGAGAATCCGTATAGGTGTTCGAGTGTTCGAATCCTAATGCGTGAGAAATGGTAGGTAACTGCCATATTTACATATCTGCCACTGTGCAGGAGAATCCGTATAGGTGTTAGTGCCTGAGAAATGGTCGGTAAACGCTGTATTCACATATCCGGCACTGTGTAGGAGAATCCGTATAGGTGTTCGAGTGTTCGAACCATAATGCATGAGAAATGGTAGGTAACTGCCGTATTTACATATCTGCCACTATGCCGGAGAATCCGTATAGGTGTTCGAGTGTTCGAACCCTAATGCATGAGAAATGGTAGGTAACTACCGTATTTACATATCTGCCACTGTGCAGGAGAATCCGTATAGGTGTTCGAGTGTTCGAACCCTAATGCGTGAGAAACGGTAAGTAAACGCCGTATTTACATATCTGCCACTGTGCAGGAGAGTCCGTATAGGTGTTCGAGTGTTCGAACCCTAATACGTGAGAAACGGTAGGTAAACGCCGTATTTACATATCTGCCACTGTGCAGGAGAATCCGTATAGGTGTTCGAGTGTTCGAACCCTAATGCGTGAGAAATGGTAAGTAAACGTCGTATTTACATATCTACCACTGTGCAGGAGAATCCGTATAGGTGTTCGAGTGTTCGAACCCTAATGCATGAGAAATGGTAGGTAACTGCCGTATTTACATATCTGCCACTATGCAGGAGAATCCGTATAGGTGTTCGAGTGTTCGAACCCTAATGCATGAGAAATGGTAGGTAACTACCGTATTTACATATCTGCCACTGTGCAGGAGAATCCGTATAGGTGTTCGAGTGTTCGAACCGTAATGCGTGAGAAATAGTGAGTAAACGCTGTATTTACATATCTGCCACTATGCAGGAGAATCCGTATAGGTGTTAGAGTGTTCGAACCCTAATGCGTGAGAAATGGTAGGTAACTGTCGTATTTACATATCTGCCCCTGTGCAGGAGAATCCGTATAGGTGTTCGAGTGTTCGAACCCTAATGCGTGAGAAATGGTAAGTAAACGCCGTATTTACATATCTGCCACTGTGCAGGAGAATCCGTATAGGTGTTCGAGTGTTCGAACCCTAATGCGTGAGAAATGGTAAGTAAACGCCGTATTTACATATTTGACACTGTGCAGGAGAATCCGTATAGGTGTTCGAGTGTTCGAACCCTAATGCATGAGAAATGGTAAATAACTGCCGTATTTACATATCTGCCACTGTGCAGGAGAATCCGTATAGGTGTTCGAGTGTTCGAACCCTAATGCGTGAGAAATAGTAAGTAAACACTGTATTTACATATCTGCCACTGCGCAGGAGAATCTGTATAGGTGTTCGAGTGTTCGAACCCTAATGCGTGAGAAACGGTAAGTAAACGCCGTATTTACATATCTGCCACTGTGCAGGAGAATCCGTATAGGTGTTCGAGTGTTCGAACCCTAATACGTGAGAAATGGTAGGTAAACGCCGTATTTACATATCTGCCACTGCGCAGGAGAATCTGTATAGGTGTTCGAGTGTACGAACCCTAATGCGTGAGAAACGGTAAGTAAACGCCGTATTTACATATCTGCCACTGTGCAGGAGAATCCGTATAGGTGTTCGAGTGTTCGAATCCTAATGCGTGAGAAATGGTAGGTAACTGCCATATTTACATATCTGCCACTGTGCAGGAGAATCCGTATAGGTGTTAGTGCCTGAGAAATGGTCGGTAAACGCTGTATTCACATATCCGGCACTGTGTAGGAGAATCCGTTTAGGTGTTCGAGTGTTTAAACCTTAATGCGTGAGAAATGGTAAGTAAACGTCGTATTTACATATCTGCCACTGTGCAGGAGAATCCGTATAGGTGTTCGAGTGTTCGAACCCTAATGCGTGAGAAATGGTCGGTACACGCCGTATTTACATATCTGCCACTGTGCAGGAGAATCCGTATAGGTGTTCGAGTGTTCGAACCCCAATGCGTGAGAAATTGTAAGTAAATGCCGTATTTACATATCTGTCACTGTGCAGGAGAATCCATTTAGGTGTTCGAGTGTTCGAACCCTAAGGCGTGAGAAATGGTCGGTAAACGCCGTATTTACATATCTGCCACTCTGCAGGAGAATCTGTATAGGCGTTCGAGTGTTCGAACCCTAATGGATGAGAAATGGTAAGTAAACGCCGTATTTCCATGTTTGCCACTATGCAGGAGAATCCGTATAGGTGTTCGAGTGTTCGAACCCTAATGCGTGAGAAATGGCCGGTAAACGCCATATTTACATTTCTGCCACTGTTCAGGAGAATCCGTATAGGTGGTCGACTGTTCGAACCCTAATGCGTGAGAAATGGTAAGTAAACGCCGTATTTACATATCTGCCACTGTGCAGGAGAATCCGTATAGGTGTTCGAGTGTTCGAACCCTAATGCGTGAGAAATAGTGAGTAAACGTTGTATTTACATATCTGCCACTGTGCAGGAGAACCCGTATAGGTGTTAGAGTGTTTGAACCCTAATGCGTGAGAAATGGTAGGTAACTGCCGTATTTACATATCTGCCCCTGTGCAGCAGAATCCGTATAGGTGTTCGAGTGTTCGAACCCTAATGCGTGAGAAATGGTAAGTAAACGCCGTATTTACATATCTGCCACTGTGCAGGAGAATCCGTATAGGTGTTCGAGTGTTCGAACCCTAATGCGTGAGAAATGGTAAGTAAACGCCGTATTTACATATTTGACACTGTGCAGCAGAATCCGTATAGGTGTTCGAGTGTTCGAACCCTAATGCATGAGAAATGGTAAATAACTGCCGTATTTACATATCTGCCACTATGCAGGCGAATCCGTATAGGTGTTCGAGTGTTCGAACCCTAATACGTGAGAAATGGTAGGTAAACGCCGTATTTACATATCTGCCACTGCGCAGGAGAATCTGTATAGGTGTTCGAGTGTACGAACCCTAATGCGTGAGAAACGGTAAGTAAACGCCGTATTTATATATCTGCCACTGTGCAGGAGAATCCGTATAGGTGTTCGAGTGTTCGAATCCTAATGCGTGAGAAATGGTAGGTAACTGCCATATTTACATATCTGCCACTGTGCAGGAGAATCCATATAGGTGTTAGTGCCTGAGAAATGGTCGGTAAACGCTGTATTCACATATCCGGCACTGTGTAGGAGAATCCGTATAGGTGTTCGAGTGTTTAAACCTTAATGCGTGAGAAATGGTAAGTAAACGCCGTATTTACATATCTGCCACTGTGCAGGAGAATCCGTATAGGTGTTCGAGTGTTCGAACCCTAATCCGTGAGAAATGGTCGGTACACGCCGTATTTACATATCTGCCACTGTGCAGGAGAATCCGTATAGGTGTTCGAGTGTTCGAACCCCAATGCGTGAGAAATTGTAAGTAAATGCCGTATTTACATATCTATCACTGTGCAGGAGAATCCATTTAGGTGTTCGAGTGTTCGAACCCTAAGGCGTGAGAAATGGTCGGTAAACGCCGTATTTACATATCTGCCACTGTTCAGGAGAATCCGTATAGGTGGTCGACTGTTCGAACCCTAATCCGTGAGAAATGGTAAGTAAACGCCGTATTTACATATCGGCCACTGTGCAGGAGAATCCGTATAGGTGTTCGAGTGTTCGAACCCTAATGCGTGAGAAATGGTCGGTAAACGCCGTATTTACATATCTGCCACTGTGCAGGAGAATCCGTCTAGTTGTTCGAGTGTTCGAACCCTAATGCGTGAGAAATGGTAAGTAAACGCCGTATTTACATATTTGCCACTGTGCAGGAGAATCCGTATAGGTGTTCGAGTGTTCGAACCCTAATACGTGAGAAATGGTAGGTAAACGCCGTGTTTACATATCTGCCACTGCGCAGGAGAATCTGTATTGGTGTTCGAGTGTTCGAACCCTAATGCGTGAGAAACGGTAAGTAAACGCCGTATTTACATATCTGCCACTGTGCAGGAGAATCCGTATAGGTGTTCGAGTCTTCGAACCCTAATGTGTGAGAAATGCTAAGTAAACGCCGTATTTACATATCTGCCACTGTGCGGGAGAATCCGTATAGGTGCTCGAGTGTTCGAACCCTAATGCGTGAGAAATGGTAGGTAACTGCCGTATTTACATATCTGCCACTGTGCAGGAGAATCCGTACAGGTGTTAATGCCTGAGAAATGGTCGGTAAACGCTGTATTCACATATCCGCCACTGTGTAGGAGAATCCGTATAGGTGTTCGAGTGTTCAAACCTTAATGCGTGAGAAATGGTAAGTAAACGCCGTATTTACATATCTGCCACTGTGCAGGAGAATCCGTATAGCTCTTCGAGTGTTCGAACCCTAATGCGTGAGAAATGGTCGGTACACGCCGTATTTACATATCTGCCACTGTGCAGGAGAATCCGTATAGGTGTTCAAGTGTTCGAACCCTAATGCGTGAGAAATGGTAGGTAACTGCCGTATTTACATATCTGCCACTGTGCAGGAGAATCCGTATAGGTGTTAATGCCTGAGAAATGGTCGGTAAATGCTGTATTCACATATCCGCCACTGTGTAGGAGAATCCGTATAGGTGTTCGAGTGTTCAAACCTTAATGCGTGAGAAATGGTAAGTAAACGCTGTATTTACATATCTGCCACTGTGCAGGAGAATCCGTATAGGTGTATGACTGTTCGAACCCTAATGCGTGAGAAATGGTCGGTACACGCCGTATTTACATATCTGCCACTGTGCAGGAGAATCTGTATAGGTGTTCGAGTGTTCGAACCCCAATGCATGAGAAATTGTAAGTAAATGCCGTATTTACATATCTGCCACTGTGCAGGAGAATCCATTTAGGTGTTCGAGTGTTCGAACCCTAATGCGTGAGAAATAGTAAGTAAACTCCGTATTTACATATCTGCCACTGCGCAGGAAAATCTGTATAGGAGTTCGAGTGTTCGAACCCTAATGCGTGAGAAATGGTCGGTAAACGCCGTATTTACATATCTGCCACTGTGCAGGAGAATCTGTATAGGTGTTCGAGTGTTCGAACCCTAATGCATGAGAAATGGTAAGTAAACGCCGTATTTACATGTCTGCCACTATGCAGGAGAATCCGTATAGGTGTTCGAGTGTTCGAACCCTAATGCGTGAGAAATGGCCGGTAAACGCCATATTTACATATCTGCGACTGTTCAGGAGAATCCGTATAGGTGGTCGACTGTTCGAACCCTAATGCGTGAGAAATGGTAAGTAAACGCCGTATTTACATATCTGCCACTGTGCAGGAGAATCCGTATAGGTGTTCGAGTGTTCGAACCCTAATGCGTGAGAAATGGTCGGTAAACGCCGTATTTACATATCTGCCACTGTGCAGGAGAATCCGTATAGTTGTTCGAGTGTTCGAACCCTAATGCGTGAGAAATGGTAGGTAAACGCCGTATTTACATATCTGCCACTGTGCAGGAGAATCTGTATAGGTGTTCAAGTGTTCGAACCGTAATGCATGAGAAATGGTAAGTAAACGCCGTATTTACATGTCTGCCACTATGCAGGAGAATCCGTATAGGTGTTCGAGTGTTCGAACCCTAATGCGTGGGAAATGGCCGGTAAACGCCATATTTACATATCTGCCACTGTTCAGGAGAATCCGTATAGGTGGTCGACTGTTCGAACCCTAATGCGTGAGAAATGGTTAGTAAACGCCGTATTTACATATCTGCCACTGTGCAGGAGAATCCGTATAGGTGTTCGAGTGTTCGAACCCTAATGCGTGAGAAATGGTCGGTAAACGCCGTATTTACATATCTGCCACTGTGCAGGAGAATCCGTATAGTTGTTCGAGTGTTCGAACCCTAATGCGTGAGAAATGGTAAGTAAACGCCGTATTTACATATTTGCCACTGTGCAGGAGAATCCGTATAGGTGTTCAAGTGTTCGAACCCTAATACGTGAGAAATGGTAGGCAAACGCCGTATTTACATATCTGCCACTGCGCAGGAGAATCTGTATAGGTGTTCGAGTGTTCGAACCCTAATGCGTGAGAAACGGTAAGTAAACGCCGTATTTACATATCTGCCACTGTGCAGGAGAATCCGTATAGGTGTTAATGGCTGAGAAATGGTCGGTTAACGCTGTATTCACATATCCGCCACTGTGTAGGAGAATCCGTATAGGTGTTCGAGTGTTCAAACCTTAATGCGTGAGAAATGGTAAGTAAACGCCGTATTTACATATCTGCCACTGTGCAGGAGAATCCGTACAGGTCTTCGAGTGTTCGAACCCTAATGCGTGAGAAATGGTAGGTAACTGCCGTATTTACATATCTGCCACTGTGCAGGAGAATCCGTATAGGTGTTAATGCCTGGGAAATGGTCGGTAAACGCTGTATTCACATATCCGCCACTGTGTAGGAGAATCCGTATAGGTGTTCGAGTGTTCAAACCTTAATGCGTGAGAAATGGTAAGTAAACGCCGTATTTACATATCTGCCACTGTGCAGGAGAATCCGTATAGGTCTTCGAGTGTTCGAACCCTAATGCGTGAGAAATGGTCGGTACACGCCGTATTTACATATCTGCCACTGTGCAGGAGAATCCGTATAGGTGTTCGAGTGTTCGAACCCTAATGCGTGAGAAATGGTAGGTAACTGCCGTATTTACATATCTGCCACTGTGCAGGAGAATCCGTATAGGTGTTAATGCCTGAGAAATGGTCGGTAAACGCTGTATTCACATATCCGCCACTGTGTAGGAGAATCCGTATAGGTGTTCGAGTGTTCAAACCTTAATGCCTGAGAAATGGTAAGTAAACGCCGTATTTACATATCTGCCACTGTTCAGGAGAATCCGTATAGGTGTTCGAGTGTTCGAACCCTAATGCGTGAGAAATGGTCGGTACACGCCGTATTTACATATCCGCCACTGTGCAGGAGAATCCGTATAGGTGTTCGAGTGTTCGAACCCCAATGCGTGAGAAATTGTAAGTAAATGCCGTATTTACATATCTGCCACTGTGCAGGAGAATCCATTTAGGTGTTCGAGTGTTCGAACCCTAATGCGTGAGAAATAGTAAGTAAACTCCGTATTTACATATCTGCCACTGCGTAGGAGAATCTGTATAGGAGTTCGAGTGTTCGAACCCTAATGCGTGAGAAATGGTCGGTAAACGCCGTATTTACATATCTGCCACTGTGCAGGAGAATCCGTATAGGTCTTCGAGTGTTCGAACCCTAATGCATGAGAAATGGTAAATAAACGCCGCATTTACATGTCTGCCACTATGCAGGAGAATCCGTATAGGTGTTCGAGTGTTCGAACCCTAATGCGTGAGAAATGGTAGGTAACTGCCGTATTTACATATCTGCCACTGTGCAGGAGAATCCGTATAGGTGTTAATGCCTGACAAATGGTCGGTAAACGCTGTATTCACATATCCGCCACTGTGTAGGAGAATCCGTATAGGTGTTCGAGTGTTCAAACCTTAATGCGTGAGAAATGGTAAGTAAACGCCGTATTTACATATCTGCCACTGTTCAGGAGAATCCGTATAGGTGTTCGAGTGTTCGAACCCTAATGCGTGAGAAATGGTCGGTACACGCCGTATTTACGTATCCGCCACTGTGCAGGAGAATCCGTATAGGTGTTCGAGTGTTCGAACCCCAATGCGTGAGAAATTGTAAGTAAATGCCGTATTTACATATTTGCCACTGTGCAGGAGAATCCATTTAGGTGTTCGAGTGTTCGAACCCTAATGCGTGAGAAATAGTAAGTAAACTCCGTATTTACATATCTGCCACTGCGCAGGAGAATCTGTATAGGAGTTCGAGTGTTCGAACCCTAATGCGTGAGAAATGGTCGGTAAACGCCGTATTTACATATCTGCCACTGTGCAGGAGAATCTGTATAGGTGTTCGAGTGTTCGAACCCTAATGCATGAGAAATGGTAAGTAAACGCCGTATTTACATGTCTGCCACTATGCAGGAGAATCCGTATAGGTGTTCGAGTGTTCGAACCCTAATGCGTGAGAAATGGCCGGTAAACGCCATATTTACATATCTGCCACTGTTCAGGAGAATCCGTATAGGTGGTCGACTGTTCGAACCCTAATGCGTGAGAAATGGTAAGTAAACGCCGTATTTACATATCTGCCACTGTGCAGGAGAATCCGTATAGGTGTTCGAGTGTTCGAACCCTAATGCGCGAGAAATGGCCGGTAAACGCCATATTTACATATCTGCGACTGTTCAGGAGAATGCGTATAGGTGGTCGACTGTTCGAACCCTAATGCGTGAGAAATGGTAAGTAAACGCCGTATTTACATATCTGCCACTGTGCAGGAGAATCCGTATAGGTGTTCGAGTGTTCGAACCCTAATGCGTGAGAAATGGTCGGTAAACGCCGTATTTACATATCTGCCACTGTGCAGGTGAATCCGTATAGTTGTTCGAGTGTTCGAACCCTAATGCGTGAGAAATGGTAGGTAAACGCCGTATTTACATATCTGCCACTGTGCAGGAGAATCTGTGTAGGTGTTCGAGTGTTCGAACCCTAATGCATGAGAAATGGTAGGTAACTGTCGTATTTACATATCTGCCCCTGTGCAGGAGAATCCGTATAGGTGTTCGAGTGTTCGAACCCTAATGCGTGAGAAATGGTAAGTAAACGCCGTATTTACATATCTGCCACTGTGCAGGAGAATCCGTATAGGTGTTCGAGTGTTCGAACCCTAATGCGTGAGAAATGGTAAGTAAACGCCGTATTTACATATTTGACACTGTGCAGGAGAATCCGTATAGGTGTTCGAGTGTTCGAACCCTAATGCATGAGAAATGGTAAATAACTGCCGTATTTACATATCGGCCACTGTGCAGGAGAATCCGTTTAGGTGTTCGAGTGTTCGAACCCTAAGGCGTGAGAAATGGTCGGTAAACGCCGTATTTACATATCTGCCACTGTTCAGGAGAATCCGTATAGGTGGTCGACTGTTCGAACCCTGATCCGTGAGAAATGGTAAGTAAACGCCGTATTTACATATCGGCCACTGTGCAGGAGAATCCGTATAGGTGTTCGAGTGTTCGAACCCTAATGCGTGAGAAATGGTCGGTAAACGCCGTATTTACATATCTGCCACAGTGCAGGAGAATCCGTCTAGTTGTTCGAGTGTTCGAACCCTAATGCGTGAGAAATGGTAAGTAAACGCCGTATTTACATATTTGCCACTGTGCAGGAGAATCCGTATAGGTGTCCGAGTGTTCGAACCCTAATACGTGAGAAATGGTAGGTAAACGCCGTGTTTACATATCTGCCACTGCGCAGGAGAATCTGTATTGGTGTTCGAGTGTTCGAACCCTAATGCGTGAGAAACGGTAAGTAAACGCCGTATTTACATATCTGCCACTGTGCAGGAGAATCCGTATAGGTGTTCGAGTCTTCGAACCCTAATGTGTGAGAAATGCTAAGTAAACGCCGTATTTACATATCTGCCACTGTGCGGGAGAATCCGTATAGGTGCTCGAGTGTTCGAACCCTAATGCGTGAGAAATGGTAGGTAACTGCCGTATTTACATATCTGCCACTGTGCAGGAGAATCCGTACAGGTGTTAATGCCTGAGAAATGGTCGGTAAACGCTGTATTCA
Source organism: Camellia granthamiana (assembly GCA_036172215.1). NCBI lineage: Eukaryota > Viridiplantae > Streptophyta > Magnoliopsida > Ericales > Theaceae > Camellia > Camellia granthamiana. The sequence goes on from JAXFYN010000471.1 coordinate 205,187, forward strand.
CATATCCGCCACTGTGTAGGAGAATCCGTATAGGTGTTCGAGTGTTCAAACCTTAATGCGTGAGAAATGGTAAGTAAACGCCGTATTTACATATCTGCCACTGTGCAGGAGAATCCGTATAGCTCTTCGAGTGTTCGAACCCTAATGCGTGAGAAATGGTCGGTACACGCCGTATTTACATATCTGCCACTGTGCAGGAGAACCCGTATAGGTGTTCAAGTGTTCGAACCCTAATGCGTGAGAAATGGTAGGTAACTGCCGTATTTACATATCTGCCACTGTGCAGGAGAATCCGTATAGGTGTTAATGCCTGAGAAATGGTCGGTAAATGCTGTATTCACATATCCGCCACTGTGTAGGAGAATCCGTATAGGTGTTCGAGTGTTCAAACCTTAATGCGTGAGAAATGGTAAGTAAACGCCGTATTTACATATCTGCCACTGTGCAGGAGAATCCGTATAGGTGTATGACTGTTCGAACCCTAATGCGTGAGAAATGGTCGGTACACGCCGTATTTACATATCTGCCACTGTGCAGGAGAATCTGTATAGGTGTTCGAGTGTTCGAACCCCAATGCGTGAGAAATTGTAAGTAAATGCCGTATTTACATATCTGCCACTGTGCAGGAGAATCCATTTAGGTGTTCGAGTGTTCGAACCCTAATGCGTGAGAAATAGTAAGTAAACTCCGTATTTACATATCTGCCACTGCGCAGGAAAATCTGTATAGGAGTTCGAGTGTTCGAACCCTAATGCGTGAGAAATGGTCGGTAAACGCCGTATTTACATATCTGCCACTGTGCAGGAGAATCTGTATAGGTGTTCGAGTGTTCGAACCCTAATGCATGAGAAATGGTAAGTAAACGCCGTATTTACATGTCTGCCACTATGCAGGAGAATCCGTATAGGTGTTCGAGTGTTCGAACCCTAATGCGTGAGAAATGGCCGGTAAACGCCATATTTACATATCTGCGACTGTTCAGGAGAATCCGTATAGGTGGTCGACTGTTCGAACCCTAATGCGTGAGAAATGGTAAGTAAACGCCGTATTTACATATCTGCCACTGTGCAGGAGAATCCGTATAGGTGTTCGAGTGTTCGAACCCTAATGCGTGAGAAATGGTCGGTAAACGCCGTATTTACATATCTGCCACTGTGCAGGAGAATCCGTATAGTTGTTCGAGTGTTCGAACCCTAATGCGTGAGAAATGGTAGGTAAACGCCGTATTTACATATCTGCCACTGTGCAGGAGAATCTGTATAGGTGTTCAAGTGTTCGAACCGTAATGCATGAGAAATGGTAAGTAAACGCCGTATTTACATTTCTGCCACTATGCAGGAGAATCCGTATAGGTGTTCGAGTGTTCGAACCCTAATGCGTGAGAAATGGCCGGTAAACGCCATATTTACATATCTGCCACTGTTCAGGAGAATCCGTATAGGTGGTCGACTGTTCGAACCCTAATGCGTGAGAAATGGTTAGTAAACGCCGTATTCACATATCCGCCACTGTGTAGGAGAATCCGTATAGGTGTTCGAGTGTTCAAACCTTAATGCCTGAGAAATGGTAAGTAAACGCCGTATTTACATATCTGCCACTGTGCAGGAGAATCCATTTAGGTGTTCGAGTGTTCGAACCCTAATGCGTGAGAAATAGTAAGTAAACTCCGTATTTACATATCTGCCACTGCGCAGGAGAATCTGTATAGGAGTTCGAGTGTTCGAACCCTAATGCGTGAGAAATGGTCGGTAAACGCCGTATTTACATATCTGCCACTGTGCAGGAGAATCTGTATAGGTGTTCGAGTGTTCGAACCCTAATGCATGAGAAATGGTAAGTAAACGCCGTATTTACATGTCTGCCACTATGCAGGAGAATCCGTATAGGTGTTCGAGTGTTCGAACCCTAATGCGTGAGAAATGGCCGGTAAACGCCATATTTACATATCTGCCACTGTTCAGGAGAATCCGTATAGGTGGTCGACTGTTCGAACCCTAATGCGTGAGAAATGGTAAGTAAACGCCGTATTTACATATCTGCCACTGTGCAGGAGAATCCGTATAGGTGTTCGAGTGTTCGAACCCTAATGCGCGAGAAATGGCCGGTAAACGCCATATTTACATATCTGCGACTGTTCAGGAGAATCCGTATAGGTGGTCGACTGTTCGAACCCTAATGCGTGAGAAATGGTAAGTAAACGCCGTATTTACATATCTGCCACTGTGCAGGAGAATCCGTATAGGTGTTCGAGTGTTCGAACCCTAATGCGTGAGAAATGGTCGGTAAACGCCGTATTTACATATCTGCCACTGTGCAGGTGAATCCGTATAGTTGTTCGAGTGTTCGAACCCTAATGCGTGAGAAATGGTAGGTAAACGCCGTATTTACATATCTGCCACTGTGCAGGAGAATCTGTGTAGGTGTTCGAGTGTTCGAACCCTAATGCATGAGAAATGGTAAGTAAACGCCGTATTTACATGTCTGCCACTATGCAGGAGAATCCGTATAGGTGTTCGAGTGTTCGAACCCTAATGCGTGAGAAATGGCCGGTAAACGCCATATTTACATATCTGCCATTGTTCAGGAGAATCCGTATAGGTGGTCGACTGTTCGAACCCTAATGCGTGAGAAATGGTTAGTAAACGCCGTATTTACATATCTGCCACTGTGCAGGAGAATCCGTATAGGTGTTCGAGTGTTCGAACCCTAATGCGTGAGAAATGGTCGGTAAACGCCGTACTTACATATCTGCCACTGTGCAGGAGAATCCGTATAGTTGTTCGAGTGTTCGAACCCTAATGCGTGAGAAATGGTAAGTAAACGCCGTATTTACATATTTGCCACTGTGCAGGAGAATCCGTATAGGTGTTCAAGTGTTCGAACCCTAATACGTGAGAAATGGTAGGCAAACGCCGTATTTACATATCTGCCACTGCGCAGGAGAATCTGTATAGGTGTTCGAGTGTTCGAACCCTAATGCGTGAGAAACGGTAAGTAAACGCCGTATTTACATATCTGCCACTGTGCAGGAGAATCCGTATAGGTGTTAATGGCTGAGAAATGGTCGGTTAACGCTGTATTCACATATCCGCCACTGTGTAGGAGAATCCGTATAGGTGTTCGAGTGTTCAAACCTTAATGCGTGAGAAATGGTAAGTAAACGCCGTATTTACATATCTGCCACTGTGCAGGAGAATCCGTACAGGTCTTCGAGTGTTCGAACCCTAATGCGTGAGAAATGGTAGGTAACTGCCGTATTTACATATCTGCCACTGTGCAGGAGAATCCGTATAGGTGTTAATGCCTGGGAAATGGTCGGTAAACGCTGTATTCACATATCCGCCACTGTGTAGGAGAATCCGTATAGGTGTTCGAGTGTTCAAACCTTAATGCGTGAGAAATGGTAAGTAAACGCCGTATTTACATATCTGCCACTGTGCAGGAGAATCCGTATAGGTCTTCGAGTGTTCGAACCCTAATGCGTGAGAAATGGTCGGTACACGCCGTATTTACATATCTGCCACTGTGCAGGAGAATCCGTATAGGTGTTCGAGTGTTCGAACCCTAATGCGTGAGAAATGGTAGGTAACTGCCGTATTTACATATCTGCCACTGTGCAGGAGAATCCGTATAGGTGTTAATGCCTGACAAATGGTCGGTAAACGCTGTATTCACATATCCGCCACTGTGTAGGAGAATCCGTATAGGTGTTCGAGTGTTCAAACCTTAATGCGTGAGAAATGGTAAGTAAACGCCGTATTTACATATCTGCCACTGTTCAGGAGAATCCGTATAGGTGTTCGAGTGTTCGAACCCTAATGCGTGAGAAATGGTCGGTACACGCCGTATTTACGTATCCGCCACTGTGCAGGAGAATCCGTATAGGTGTTCGAGTGTTCGAACCCCAATGCGTGAGAAATTGTAAGTAAATGCCGTATTTACATATCTGCCACTGTGCAGGAGAATCCATTTAGGTGTTCGAGTGTTCGAACCCTAATGCGTGAGAAATAGTAAGTAAACTCCGTATTTACATATCTGCCACTGCGCAGGAGAATCTGTATAGGAGTTCGAGTGTTCGAACCCTAATGCGTGAGAAATGGTCGGTAAACGCCGTATTTACATATCTGCCACTGTGCAGGAGAATCTGTATAGGTGTTCGAGTGTTCGAACCCTAATGCATGAGAAATGGTAAGTAAACGCCGTATTTACATGTCTGCCACTATGCAGGAGAATCCGTATAGGTGTTCGAGTGTTCGAACCCTAATGCGTGAGAAATGGCCGGTAAACGCCATATTTACATATCTGCCACTGTTCAGGAGAATCCGTATAGGTGGTCGACTGTTCGAACCCTAATGCGTGAGAAATGGTAAGTAAACGCCGTATTTACATATCTGCCACTGTGCAGGAGAATCCGTATAGGTGTTCGAGTGTTCGAACCCTAATGCGTGAGAAATGGCCGGTAAACGCCATATTTACATATCTGCGACTGTTCAGGAGAATCCGTATAGGTGGTCGACTGTTCGAACCCTAATGCGTGAGAAACGGTAAGTAAATGCCGTATTTACATATCTGCCACTGTGCAGGAGAATCCGTATAGGTGTTCGAGTGTTCGAACCCTAATGCGTGAGAAATGGTCGGTAAACGCCGTATTTACATATCTGCCACTGTGCAGGAGAATCCGTATAGTTGTTCGAGTGTTCGAACCCTAATGCGTGAGAAATGGTAGGTAAACGCCGTATTTATATATCTGCCACTGTGCAGGAGAATCTGTATAGGTGTTCGAGTGTTCGAACCCTAATGCATGAGAAATGGTAAGTAAACGCCGTATTTACATGTCTGCCACTATGCAGGAGAATCCGTATAGGTGTTCGAGTGTTCGAACCCTAATGCGTGAGAAATGGCCGGTAAACGCCATATTTACATATCTGCCACTGTTCAGGAGAATCCGTATAGGTGGTCGACTGTTCGAACCCTAATGCGTGAGAAATGGTTAGTAAACGCCGTATTTACATATCTGCCACTGTGCAGGAGAATCCGTATAGGTGTTCGAGTGTTCGAACCCTAATGCGTGAGAAATGGTCGGTAAACGCCGTATTTACATATCTGCCACTGTGCAGGAGAATCCGTATAGTTGTTCGAGTGTTCGAACCCTAATGCGTGAGAAATGGTAAGTAAACGCCGTATTTACATATTTGCCACTGTGCAGGAGAATCCGTATAGGTGTTCAAGTGTTCGAACCCTAATACGTGAGAAATGGTAGGCAAACGCCGTATTTACATATCTGCCACTGCGCAGGAGAATCTGTATAGGTGTTCGAGTGTTCGAACCCTAATGCGTGAGAAACGGTAAGTAAACGCCGTATTTACATATCTGCCACTGTGCAGGAGAATCCGTATAGGTGTTAATGGCTGAGAAATGGTCGGTTAACGCTGTATTCACATATCCGCCACTGTGTAGGAGAATCCGTATAGGTGTTCGAGTGTTCAAACCTTAATGCGTGAGAAATGGTAAGTAAACGCCGTATTTACATATCTGCCACTGTGCAGGAGAATCCGTACAGGTCTTCGAGTGTTCGAACCCTAATGCGTGAGAAATGGTAGGTAACTGCCGTATTTACATATCTGCCACTGTGCAGGAGAATCCGTATAGGTGTTAATGCCTGGGAAATGGTCGGTAAACGCTGTATTCACATATCCGCCACTGTGTAGGAGAATCCGTATAGGTGTTCGAGTGTTCAAACCTTAATGCGTGAGAAATGGTAAGTAAACGCCGTATTTACATATCTGCCACTGTGCAGGAGAATCCGTATAGGTCTTCGAGTGTTCGAACCCTAATGCGTGAGAAATGGTCGGTACACGCCGTATTTACATATCTGCCACTGTGCAGGAGAATCCGTATAGGTGTTCGAGTGTTCGAACCCTAATGCGTGAGAAATGGTAGGTAACTGCCGTATTTACATATCTGCCACTGTGCAGGAGAATCCGTATAGGTGTTAATGCCTGACAAATGGTCGGTAAACGCTGTATTCACATATCCGCCACTGTGTAGGAGAATCCGTATAGGTGTTCGAGTGTTCAAACCTTAATGCGTGAGAAATGGTAAGTAAACGCCGTATTTACATATCTGCCACTGTTCAGGAGAATCCGTATAGGTGTTCCAGTGTTCGAACCCTAATGCGTGAGAAATGGTCGGTACACGCCGTATTTACGTATCCGCCACTGTGCAGGAGAATCCGTATAGGTGTTCGAGTGTTCGAACCCCAATGCGTGAGAAATTGTAAGTAAATGCCGTATTTACATATCTGCCACTGTGCAGGAGAATCCATTTAGGTGTTCGAGTGTTCGAACCCTAATGCGTGAGAAATAGTAAGTAAACTCCGTATTTACATATCTGCCACTGCGCAGGAGAATCTGTATAGGAGTTCGAGTGTTCGAACCCTAATGCGTGAGAAATGGTCGGTAAACGCCGTATTTACATATCTGCCACTGTGCAGGAGAATCTGTATAGGTGTTCGAGTGTTCGAACCCTAATGCATGAGAAATGGTAAGTAAACGCCGTATTTACATGTCTGCCACTATGCAGGAGAATCCGTATAGGTGTTCGAGTGTTCGAACCCTAATGCGTGAGAAATGGCCGGTAAACGCCATATTTACATATCTGCCACTGTTCAGGAGAATCCGTATAGGTGGTCGACTGTTCGAACCCTAATGCGTGAGAAATGGTAAGTAAACGCCGTATTTACATATCTGCCACTGTGCAGGAGAATCCGTATAGGTGTTCGAGTGTTCGAACCCTAATGCGTGAGAAATGGCCGGTAAACGCCATATTTACATATCTGCGACTGTTCAGGAGAATCCGTATAGGTGGTCGACTGTTCGAACCCTAATGCGTGAGAAATGGTAAGTAAACGCCGTATTTACATATCTGCCACTGTGCAGGAGAATCCGTATAGGTGTTCGAGTGTTCGAACCCTAATGCGTGAGAAATGGTCGGTAAACGCCGTATTTACATATCTGCCACTGTGCAGGAGAATCCATATAGTTGTTCGAGTGTTCGAACCCTAATGCGTGAGAAATGGTAGGTAAACGCCGTATTTACATATCTGCCACTGTGCAGGAGAATCTGTATAGGTGTTCGAGTGTTCGAACCCTAATGCATGAGAAATGGTAAGTAAACGCCGTATTTACATGTCTGCCACTATGCAGGAGAATCCGTATAGGTGTTCGAGTGTTCGAACCCTAATGCGTGAGAAATGGCCGGTAAACGCCATATTTACATATCTGCCACTGTTCAGGAGAATCCGTATAGGTGGTCGACTGTTCGAACCCTAATGCGTGAGAAATGGTTAGTAAACGCCGTATTTACATATCTGCCACTGTGCAGGAGAATCCGTATAGGTGTTCGAGTGTTCGAACCCTAATGCGTGAGAAATGGTCGGTAAACGCCGTATTTACATATCTGCCACTGTGCAGGAGAATCCGTATAGTTGTTCGAGTGTTCGAACCCTAATGCGTGAGAAATGGTAAGTAAACGCCGTATTTACATATTTGCCACTGTGCAGGAGAATCCGTATAGGTGTTCAAGTGTTCGAACCCTAATACGTGAGAAATGGTAGGCAAACGCCGTATTTACATATCTGCCACTGCGCAGGAGAATCTGTATAGGTGTTCGAGTGTTCGAACCCTAATGCGTGAGAAACGGTAAGTAAACGCCGTATTTACATATCTGCCACTGTGCAGGAGAATCCGTATAGGTGTTAATGGCTGAGAAATGGTCGGTTAACGCTGTATTCACATATCCGCCACTGTGTAGGAGAATCCGTATAGGTGTTCGAGTGTTCAAACCTTAATGCGTGAGAAATGGTAAGTAAACGCCGTATTTACATATCTGCCACTGTGCAGGAGAATCCGTACAGGTCTTCGAGTGTTCGAACCCTAATGCGTGAGAAATGGTAGGTAACTGCCGTATTTACATATCTGCCACTGTGCAGGAGAATCCGTATAGGTGTTAATGCCTGGGAAATGGTCGGTAAACGCTGTATTCACATATCCGCCACTGTGTAGGAGAATCCGTATAGGTGTTCGAGTGTTCAAACCTTAATGCGTGAGAAATGGTAAGTAAACGCCGTATTTACATATCTGCCACTGTGCAGGAGAATCCGTATAGGTCTTCGAGTGTTCGAACCCTAATGCGTGAGAAATGGTCGGTACACGCCGTATTTACATATCTGCCACTGTGCAGGAGAATCCGTATAGGTGTTCGAGTGTTCGAACCCTAATGCGTGAGAAATGGTAGGTAACTGCCGTATTTACATATCTGCCACTGTGCAGGAGAATCCGTATAGGTGTTAATGCCTGAGAAATGGTCGGTAAACGCTGTATTCACATATCCGCCACTGTGTAGGAGAATCCGTATAGGTGTTCGAGTGTTCAAACCTTAATGCCTGAGAAATGGTAAGTAAACGCCGTATTTACATATCTGCCACTGTTCAGGAGAATCCGTATAGGTGTTCGAGTGTTCGAACCCTAATGCGTGAGAAATGGTCGG